>JACEFZ010019071.1:0-10000 GCA_014155875.1 Cepaea nemoralis | reverse complement strand
AACAGGACGCTCGCATATCCGAAGGCAAATAGGCCTGATGATGTGGGCCACCTTAAATATTAGACAACATGTTTATATCCTTTTAGTAGCTTTGTCTCAAGGGAACCCATATTTTAGACCTAGGCCGCCAATGCATGCCAGGACAATACAAACATTGAAAGCAACATCGGGATTCGAACCTGTCGCTTCCGAATGACAACAGTTCCTAACTGAAGGAACGTGTTCTTCAACTCTCGGCCAACTAACGGTCTCATGGGTTCCCCACCAAACAATGTTTCCGTCTATCCGTTCCTGTCGGTGCAGGTTTCTCAGACGTGTTTGTGTCATCTCTGTCTTCCCGATCCTGTTAGACGCCAGGGGTTTTTCTGATATGCATAGAAAACATGTTTCAATCTAATTATCGGCTCACGCATTATTCACAAACAAGCGGCACATACAGGATATGTCTTGTATAAAATGTAAAGGGTATAAAATGTTATAGCTCAAGAATTTGTACTTGCGACATACTTAGAGCACCATGTAATACAGCTCAACAGTTTGCTCAAATACCATAATGAGCGCACTATTTGAATACAGTGCATCTGTTCATATGCCATACTGAGCGCACATGTTACAGCTCATAGCATACTGAGTGCACGATATGATATAGTTCAAGTCTGCTCATGTAACACCATTTGTTAATGTTTAATAATCTCTTCATGTAACCTACTGAGCACGAGATATATTATAGCTCGTCTGCTCATGACATACTGAGGGTATGATATGTTATGTGTTACCATTCCGCTCATGTAACATACTGGGCGCACGGTATGTTACAGCTCAACAGTGCTCATAAAACATACTTGGCGCACGTAATGTTACACAGCTGAACTGTCTGCTCACATAACATTCTGATCGCACGATATGTTACTTGTTAATATTCTGGTCATATAACAACAGTGCTCATATAACATACTGAGCGCACGATACGTTACATGTTAATATTCTGCTCATTAACATATTGAGCGCACGATGTTACATGTTAATATTCTGCTCATATAACAATAGTGCACATGTAACATACTGAGCGCACGATACGCTACATGTTAATATTCTGCTCATATAACAACAGTGCCCATATAACATACTAAGCGCACGATGTTACTAATGAACATTCTGTTCATGTAACATACTGAGCACACTACATGTCATAGCACAACTGTCTGCTCATATAACATACTAAGAGCACGATGTTACTAATGAATATTCTGTTCATGTATGAACATTCTGTTCATGTAACATAGTGAGCGCACAATGTGTCACACAGATCTACGGTGCTCATGTAACAAACATACTGAGCGAACAATGTGTCACAGCACAACTGTCTGCTCTTGTAACATACTGAGCGCACGGTGTGTCACAGCTAAACTGTCTGTTCATGTAACATACTGAGCGCACGATGTGTCATAGCTCTACGGTGCTCGTGCAACATACTGAGTACACAATATGTCACAGATCCACGGTGCCGATGTAACATAGTCAGTGCACGATGTGTCACAGTATAACTGCCTGCTCATGTAACATAATGAGCGCACGATATGTCACAGCACAAATGTCTGCTTATGTAACATACTGAGCGCACGATGTGTCACAGCTCTATGGTGCTCATGTAACACTGTGCTCACGATGTGTTACAGCACAACTGTCTGTTCATGAAACATACTGAGCGCACGATACCTTGCAAGTTAACCGCTAATATTTAGGAGATATGGAATGTTACAATTTCTTTCTATTTTTTTAAAAATCCCAGTGAAATATACACAGAATCTGCCACATTATCTCCCGCCAAAGGACACTACATTTTGTTTAATTAATGTTTCCCTCAAAAGTGTCGCATTAAAACATGTTAATCTGCAAAAATAACAGGCTGCCTTGATGCCATCCAATTAATTCATATTTCCAGTTGACCTACTCGTCCAGTTGGGATTCATCAACTTCGCGCTGCAGGTAACATTTTCGATGATGTAACAATTATTTATAACATGTGTTCTGGGCTATTTCTGACAAAGTGCGTTAAATAACTTGTGGAGATTTTTTTTTAATTACCCAACCCAGAGAAGGGAGAGAGGGGGAGAGAGGGAGAGGGAGAGAGAGAGAGAGAGAGAGAGAGAGAGAGAGAGAGAGAGAGAGAGAGAGAGAGAGAGAGAGAGAGAGAGAGAGAGAGAGAGAGAGAGAGAGAGAGAGAGAGAGAATCACAAAGATGTGGTGGATAAATCGTTAGAGATAAGCGAAGAATGTCTAAAAACGGCCATGAAAAAAAAGAACCTGTTAGTAAAAGAGAACGGCCCACAAAAAAACGAAAACGTTATCAATATCAGATATGTCAGACTCAGAGCTGGTTGTAAATATTCCTACTTAGTCAATGCCATAGTTACCTTCTTGTGCTGATCTTTAATTCAGCGAATGCTTTTCGATGATACATTTGTCCATGCCTGCTGTATGGGTGTTTCCATCTATCATTTCCTATAATGCCCAGTATTTTGCTTTGTAGTACTCTCTTTTGTCAGGTCTTAGTCAGATACGACTGAGCTAACGTATGACAGTAGACGGTACTACCTGCTTCTGTTAGCGCCAAATGTTGGGCGGCGCTTACCAAACCCGACAACCCACATTGTGCCAACGGCTTCGGGCTGAAGAGCGTAATTGGGAGGGTACAAGCCTTATCCTGGTGCGAGGAAATGCAACCTAAAGACAAAATGACACGGCAGGGCATACCAGGCCCTAAGCCTTGGTTGGTAACTGGTCTAGGATCGAAGCTCCGATAGGCGGACAGTTAGAGTATTGCTTTGCTGATCCGACAGCTTCTGCAGCTTGTCTTGTTCCAGACGTATTAGTGTCACCTTTCCTATGGAGTAAACTAGACAGGCCGTAAGAGGGATCATGCTGCATGGACAACACATGGTCTCTAAATTCAGCCCAGGCTTTGTATTATGGAGAGATAACCCCGTTTTACAAATTATCGTCTGTCAAGACTGCAAGGTGCCAGTCAGTCAGTCAGTCAGTCAGTCAGTCAGTCAGTCAGCCAGCCAGCCAGCCAGTCAGTCAGTCAGTACTCTCTTTGGTGTGTCTTCGAGTCTAAGAAAGTGGCCAAGCCCAGAAAGCTTTCTCTTGTCCACACCTCTGAGAATTAATTCATTAATTTCCCATATCTTGTTCGTTAGTCATTTATTTTTTCAGCCCAACAAGTTCTTATCATTCTTAGGTTACGACTTCATATGCTTTCTGTCACCTTTGTCCATGGTCCATGTTTCAGAATTATATACTACTAATGACCAGATGTACATTCCGCAATTTCTCTTCCTTCATTCAAACTGCATATGTTTTTATGTCAGGGCTGTTTTCTCACAATATTTTATTTGCCATCGTAATTCTAGTATATATCGCAGATCAGACATCTTCCATTACATTTGATCTACTCAAGAAAATGTATTAACTGGTTCAAATATGTACTCCTGAAAGTTGACTTGCTATTGTTGAGAGGTTGAACACGTTGTCATTGCCTTTGCCAGGACAATGTAAGATGTTATATTAGCGGGTATGTTGGTGTAATATTATAAATATTTGGAACAGCCGGGGCTATAGTGGAACAGCTGGGGCTATAGTGGAACAGCTGGGGCTATAGTGGAACAGCTAGGGCTATAGTGGAACAGCTGAGGCTATAGTGGAACAGCTGGGGCTATAGTGGAACAGCTGGGGCTATATTGGAACAGCTAGGGCTATAGTGGAACAGCTGGGGCTATAGTGGAACAGCTGAGGCTATAGTGGAACAGCTAGGGCTATAGTGGAACAGCTAGGACTATAGTGAAACAGCTGGGGCTATAGTGGAACAGCTAGGGCTATAGTGGAACAGCCGGGGCTATAGTGGAACAGCCGGGGCTATAGTGGAACAGCCGGGGCTATAGTGGAACAGCTAGGGCTATAGTGGAACAGCTGGGGCTATAGTGGAACAGCTGGAGCTATAGTGGAACAGCTGGGGCTATAGTGGAACAGCTAGGGCTATAGTGGATCAGCTAGGGCTATAGCGGAACAGCTGGGGTTATAGTGGATCAGTTGGGGCTATATTTGACCAGCTTGAGCTATAGTGGAACAACTGGAATTATAGTGGAACAGTTGAAGCTATAGTGAAACAGCTGGGGCTGTAGTTGAACTATTGGAGTTATAGTGGAACATATGGCTATAGTTGAACAGCTGGGACTATAGTGGAACAGCTGGGGCTATAGATGAACAGTTGGGGCAATAGTCGAACGGTTGGGGCAATAGTGGAACAGTTAGAGCTTTGGAGGAACAGCTGGAACTATAGCAGAACACTTGCAGCTATAGTGGCACAGCTGGGGCTATAATTGAACAGTTGGAGCCTTAGCGGAAGAGCTCCAGCTATAGTGGAACAGTGCCAGTTCTTGTGGAATGGCTGGACCTATTGTGGAACAGCTAGAGGTACAGTGGAACAGTTCCAGCTATATGCTCTTTTGTTACTCTGGTGATTGGCTTAAAAACCAAATCATGAACTCTCTTCAAGGCATCAAGATATACAATTTGCATCTGGCATCTCGGAGTTGACAGCCGAAAGATGCGGCCAGGCATACGACGAGGATAACCTCACCTTATAAATCCTAGACAGAAGCCAGTGTGATAATGTTAGTCTTTTTTTTAAATTTGCGCTGGCTCGCTTTGAACTCAAGCGTAGTCCATACCCACTACTTCTAGTAGTGCTGGACTGAATTTTCCGTGTGGATTAGCTTTCCCTATTAACAATGTCCATCGCCATCAGGCGAACCCACTCCGACTTCAGAGGTACTTGTAATTTACGTCCCGAAGTCAAGGACGATAAGTCAACATCTTAGTCCAACTGTCCGGAGTAGAGGTTGAACCCCTTACCTCGGCATTAGCACACCGAATGTTTAAGAACATCCGTTCTTATCCATTCTGCCATGCTGACCTACATGTTGTCTTTGACAGCCCTAGCAATTACAACTTTCTCTAAAGCGAGGAACCGGTGTTGTAGCTTGGGGAATTGTGAAACAGCGTTTCACAATTCCCCGACATACCGTGTCAATGGTTCGAAATTAGTTGCGGGCGTTTTGGAAGCAGATAGGTTTGCGTAGATTTCGATGATGTAATGCGTCGGTCGTTCTGAAAGTAATGGCAACTACTGAACTACAAATTGCATAGTACATCGAGGCGATAGCCAACATATGCTTGGGTTGATTGCAACGTCCTGTAAATGGCATGTCGCTAACTACATAGAGGTGTCAACAGCAGACTTCTTCACGCGACAAACACTAAACAAACACAACTACTACCAGCTGTTGGCATTCGTTTCGCTACAGTCGTTTCACCTATGTATAAGATAAACCACACTGGCGCTGTTTTATTGGAAATCTATTTATATGTGTATTTATGCATAAATTCCAGCTGGTCTAGACAACGAATGAACCTTCGGAGATACAGAGTTCATGATGTGCATATTATCGCGGTAAATAACAGAACTAGCCAGCCGTTATAACAGTAATGTTGTTCCGGAATACTGGGTGGTGTCTATAGTTAATGGTTAATTCAGTATGGACATCAAAACTCTCCGGGCAAACATACAGACAGTTCGTCTCCCTCGGGTAATTCCCCACTGATCGTCCCTTTACAATGTTCGTTGTAAATACTTCGGAATCTTTCCCATATGTCCGGAATTAAAGTTAAACCCACATTCCAACATTTTTAAATAAACGTTCCGTCTTGTACTGCGTATTCAGTTAGCAGTTTATATTCAAAATAGAGCGGGTGTGTTGGTGGAATGGCGAGGGCCTTACACTGACAATGAAATGAGCGCGGCAGGACAAGGTTCTGATGCTGGCGTTCGCTAGGCGAGGCAATAACTGGACTCCTATCCCTCTGTGCACTCAGGCCTAAAAGATGTGACAGGTTCAGCAGGTTCAGTTATGTGATTTTGTTTGTTTATATTTTACTTATTTATTCCTTTTGTTCTTAATACCCGCCGTGTGTATTGTGATTGTTTCTTATTCTTCCTCTTCTTGTTCGTTCGCACTCACTGATTCCAACAAAAGCAGTAGTTATTTCCTAACGAACGGTTAATTATCCGCGCTCTTGAAGTGGTTAGATCCGTCTGCTCGGTGTCCCGTCGTCCATCATGGCTCGCACAGTACACCCGTGTAACACCTGGCAAGAAAGACATATCCACACCTGGCACTCACTCATGCTACACTTATCCATGTTTAACTTTATGTAGGACAGTCAGAATCAGACACAATGGTTGATCTGATGAACTGAGTGTCAATACTGGAGATCCGAATATGTCTCCAAGTTGACAAACCGGACTGATAAATTAGCTAAAGAAGGAGCAACAGAAGAGCAACATGATTTACCTGTCACATACCATGAAAGGAAAAGAATCACCAAATCAATCAGAAAGCCACAAACACAAGCACAAAATTATTACAATTGTATGGGCAGCCCAGAACAAACCATTATTCTGCGCCTCAAAACGGGAAACAATTGTTTATACAACCACATATATACAAAATTCAAGATTGGCGAAACAGTCATGAGCACGTGTGGGCTAGCACCGCAGACAACAGATCACTTACTCCAAGACTTCACATCTAGGCAAACCTTCTAGACTACAGAAACAACAGTAAAGATACATTTTATGAACCACTCAGTGGACTAACAAGAAAATGACTAAAGTATATACAAGAGACAACATTTGCAGATGTACTTGTAGACTATAAACTTCCGGAATCATATCCACTTGACCATATTTTTTTTTTCAATAAACTACTCAAGAAAAGTCTGACAGAAGCCATGTTGAAATGTGAGCCCACGATTAACATGGGGTCAAAACGTCAGCAGAGAGATGGAAATCACCGGAAAACAGGTGTCCCGTCGCCCGTCCTTTACCAAAGCGAGGGGCTTCATTCCAGACAAACAGTGCAGCTGCACCTTCAATATCAGAGCGACTTCATGTAAATAAGAAGATGCCGATTGACGCCCATGAACAAGCGGATAATGTTTAAAAGAAAAACAGCTGCACGTGCGGGAGATTTTATCCCGTCACTTCGAACAACACCATCGACTTTCTGGATTAGAGATGTGAGCTACAACTACCGACAAGCAAGATATCAATCTGGATAGTACTGGTGGATAAGTACCACTGCTGCAGTTACAGTATATCTCAGCACTAGGAATGTCTGTTTCATGTATATCCGATTGTTTTATAGCTAATTGCGGGCGTCTCCGTAGTAGAACTACAGCACACACGCCTACTACCACTCAGCTTCGGAGTTCCATTAACAAATGTGCTGAAACATAACTCTCTCTCTCTCTCTCTCTCTCTCTCTCTCTCTCTCTCTCTCTCTCTCTCTCTCTCTCTCTCTCTCTCTGTGAGAGAGAGAGAGAGAGAGAGAGAGAGAGAGAGAGAGAGAGAGAGAGAGAGAGAGAGGAGCGAGAGAGAGAGAGAGAGAAATAGGCATGAGATAATGAAACATTATATTGCGGTATAAGGTAACACACAGTTTGGAAGAAACTATTGGCTAAAATAAGTATAGGAATAACTAGCTATAAATACGATTGCTATCATACACGCTTGGACATATAGATC
The DNA here is from genome assembly GCA_014155875.1 of Cepaea nemoralis. Classification (NCBI taxonomy): domain Eukaryota; kingdom Metazoa; phylum Mollusca; class Gastropoda; order Stylommatophora; family Helicidae; genus Cepaea; species Cepaea nemoralis. Next base: position 2,352 of record JACEFZ010019071.1, on the reverse strand, counting down.
CCACATACTGAATTCCCGTCCTATATGGGTTAAATTAACCTACCACACGGAGTTAATTAATTTAAGTCGTCTTTAAATCAACGTTTACAGCAACTCTTTTGGAATACTTAGAGTTACAGTAACAACTGCCTAAGACGGAAAGAGTTAACTCATGTTGTACCAAGCAATTAACCATGCGTTCACTGACAGCGTCCTACAAGAGGCGTGATGAACTGGGGGGGGGGGGGGGTTGTAACATCTGGCGATATATTACCCTTTGACACTGAATCAGTTAACAGACTATCCAGGTTGTGACTTTCAATTCTTCTGGCCCATAATGTTATTTGAACGTCTTCAGGCTCACATGTCTTTTACTATAAAGTAAAGATTACATGGGGGGGGGGGGGGGGGGGCGCTTAGTGGTCTCGAGGTATGGTGTCCGCCTCGAGTGGAGGTCCCGGGTTCAAGCCCCGGTGAGGGCCAGGATTTTTTTCACGTTGACTTCTAGTAACAAAATTTCTCCTGGTCTCTGGGTAGTGAGATCGGACGCCCGTGTGTATTGTTGCGCACGTAAAGAATCCCTTGGCAGTTGGAAATCGGAAAATAGTAGCCCAACGGCGCTGCCCGGGCAAAATTTCGAGTTAAAAATCTACCCAAAGTATTTAAGGATCCTCGCCGGTGCTACGGAGTTCGTGCACTGAGCTGAGATTTTCCGGACTCGGGCTTGAATTAGGAGTAGAACGGAGCACTTATGGGTTACACCCGTGTGCCGTGATGTTGATCCGTCGATTAAACTAAACTAAACTAAAGATTACATAGGCGATCCAGACTAAAGTAACAACCATCTGATATTGTACTAGTTCAGATTGATGACGGAAGCCCACTGAAATGTACGTAGTGATTGATTAACCACGTGACGCCAGGCGAGTTGAGGCAACCCACTGACGTCATTAGAGCAGGTGGCTGGTGTTTTCCCAAGGAAATACTGCCGCCATGGGGCTGACCGATCACTAACAAATGACTGGGGAAAACCAAGGACAAGCAAGGGCCAGGAACAGCCAAACAGAGATGTTGTTAATGCAGCCACGTCCAATCTATGGCTTCCGTTGCCCCGACATGAATCCATAGACCTGCAACACCCACGCGTCAAGCTTGAAACGACTTTAATTGTCTGCATCGTGTGTTGACTCGGGGGACATAAACGCAGTCAATTAACAAACATAGACAGTGAGTACAGGTGAGCAGACAAAAGACAGGCGGAAAGACAGATAGGCAGGCATGCACTTAGACAGACAGACAGACAGAAATACATCTGCAGACAGACACGCCGGCAGAAAGGCGTACGGAGAGATAGTAAAAACAAAAAGACACGCAAACAGGCGGACAGACAGAAAGACGGGCGTACAAGCAGACAGAAAGATGGACACGCAGACAAAGAGAAAGGCGGGAAAATAAACATAGATACACACAAGCAAAAAAAATGTACACAGATAAACAGGACTATTGGAAAGACATACGGACAGACCCAGGAACTACTAGGGTTGGGAATTTAATTCAGAGCCGGCAGTCGGTGGATTATACTGTCAGTCTCAGACGTAGCGAGGTGTGGGTTTCAACCCCGGTGAGTCCAGATAAGTGTATATGGATGTGACATAAAAGTTCCAGTCAGAAACACTTAAATGTGCAGGGGAATTCAAAACTGTCAGTTACAAATGACAACTGCGCCTCGAAAATCATACTGGTAAGAAAAGTCAGGGCAACAGAACTAGAGAAAATGCCAAAGATTGAAATGGACAAGCAACATCAAGATATGATCATGACACAGTCTAGCGGAATTAACAACGAAGGCTGAATAGTTAAATAAATGGAGATCTAATAGCGCCAACCTTCACTGCGGAGACGACGACGACGACGACAGTGATGATGATGATGATGATGATGATGATGATGATGATGATGATGATGATGATGATGATGATGATGATGATGAATCACCCACCGAGTGTCGAGTGGTCTATACAAATATGGGTTTAGCACCATAAGAATTCAACTCTGAAACTTTTCAAGTTAGAGTAGGCTGTCGTGCCTTTACGAGATCCCGATCCTGCTCCTATATGAATAGACCTGAATGTGATTATTAATTACTAACTTTTTATATACACGCGCGTGCGCGCGCACACACACACACACACACACACATACGCGAGTGCGTACGTACGTACGTACACACACATAAGATAAACATATAGATGGCTTTACGAAATATAATCGGAACATCCGAGACCCTACAATCATGTGAGTTTACGAACTCACGCTGACCGGAATGGCACATAATGATTATTAATAGAAAGGGAAAGTGGTTTGGGTATATGC
>JACEFZ010019070.1:0-44012 GCA_014155875.1 Cepaea nemoralis | reverse complement strand
AAAGGGTTGGAGGTTTCCTTTTTGTGGGGGTTTTTTCCCGTTTCAAGGTAGGGAACTGATTGTGGTAATCATGCAAATATCCATGTGAAATAAAAGTGACTTTGGTAAAAGATAAATAACCGGCTTATCTTATATTGTTAATAAAGACATCAATAACTTCTACCGTAGCCAAAGACCTCTTATTGTATATCATGATCAAAAACTTGTATATTCTAAGTTTTGACCAAAGACCAAAGACCTCTTTTTATATTGTGATCAAATACCTTCATATCTTATTTTATGACCAAAGACCAAATCTTCCTTATTTTATATAGCAACCAAAGACCTCTATGTCTTATATCCTGAACAAAGACATCTGTAACTTCTACGGTGACCAAAGACCACCCATGTTGTATATTGTGATAAAAGTCCAAAGAACTCAATGTGTTATGTCATGAAAAAATACCAAAGACCTCTTTATTTTATTTTGTGTTCATGAATCAAAGACGTCCGTACTTTATATTGTGACCAAAGGACCTAAGTATCTTATATTCTGACCAAAGATTTCAATATCATATATTGTGACAAAAGACCTTCATTTCGTATATTGCCATTAGAGATAGCCATGTCTTATTTTGTGACGAAAGACGAGAGCCCACCGGAGTTTATATTGTGATCAAGGCCATAGCGTAGCCAAAGACCTTCATATCGTATTTTGTGATCAAAGGCCTAAAATCCTCCATATCTTATATTGTGACTAAAGACTTACATATTTTAAGCAAAGACCAAAGACCTGCATTTTGACATTGTGACCAAAATCTTACATATCGTATATTGTGACCAAAGACCTCCATATTTTTATATTGTGACCAAAGACCTCCATATACCTCATAATGTGGCCAAAAACCAACAAATCTCTATGTCTCATAATCTGACCAAAAACCTCCATATATGTTATATTGTGGCCAAAGACCAACAAATCTCGAGTTTTATATTTTGATCAGAGACCTCCATATATTTTATACTGTGGCCAAAGACAAACAAATCTCCATGTCTCACAATTTGACCAAAGATCTCCATACATCTATACTGTGGTCAAAGACCAAAACATCTCCATGTTTTATGTTTTAACCAAAGATGTCCATATAACTACACTGTGGACAAAGACCAACACATTCACATGTCTATATTTTGACCAAAGACCTCCATATTTTACATTGTCACCAAAGACTCTCATATCTTATAACACGACTAATAAAGACAGTCTTTTTCAATAGTAATTAATTAGTCCGAATTCCTTTACGCGATCTACCTCGTTGAACCTCACTCTTTGCTTCTTGCTATCGCACTATGCCTCAACATCCCCAATGATCCTTCAATCGACTTGCATAGAGCATATGTTCCTCAGCCATTGAATACTGCCTGGAAATACGCGAGGGGGATATTAAGACATGGGAACCGACACGCGAGGTACTCACCTTTCTAAAAGCCTCCTCCTTGGTTGTGTTTGCCAGCCAGGTGCACTCGTTCAACAGTTGTCTCAGGGCATTTTGTAGGCCAGCAACAATTTCTTCTCCCTGGTTTAAGGGCGGGATTTAGACATGACATTGACATCACGCGACGTAGACATGACATATGCGGAGATATGACATAGGCGTAGACATGACACAGACGTGGCATGTATAGACATGGTATAGCCGTGACACAGACGTGAAGCCGTATAGAAATGATACAGATGTGACATAGACATGACATAAACATGAACTTAAATAGACAAGACATGGCAAAGACACGATATAGACATGATTATGGAGCGACATATACGTGACATTGACTTGACGTAAACCCGTTACAGACATGACAGTAACGTAGACGTAACATAGACATGACGTAACATAATCATAACACATACATGGAGTAATATAAACGTGACTTAACATGACATAGACGTGACATAGACATGAGAGAGAAATGCTACTCTCATGCTATTGGCATGACATTGACACGACAGAGACATGGCACAACAATGACACGGGAATAAGAAATATATGACATAAAACATATCATGGACGTAACAAAATCGCAATATAAACAATTCTTCTTCTTCTTCTTCTTCTTCTTCTTCTTCTTTTTCTTCTTCTTCTTCTTCTTCTTCTTCTTCTTCTTCTTCTTCTTCAGCGTTCCGAGCCATTGAGGTTCATTGCTGCAGATACAAGCCGTCTCCATTCGTCTCTCTGGTTGACCTTCTCCTGCCAGTCGCTGATTCCAAGTGCTTGTAGGTCTGAATGTATATTTTATCTCTCCACCGTCTTCTTGGTCTACCGCGGGGGGTCTGCGGTCATTTATTTCCTGAGTGTAAGCGAGTTTTGTTTCCCTATTATCTTCCATTCTTTCTATATTCCCCAGCCATTGCAGTCTATTAGCCTTCATGATACCAGTGATTACTGAGGACTTAAACAGATCATAAACAATAGCAACAGTATAATGCATACTTATTATAAGCCATATCATCATAATCATTGTCATAAGTATCATCGACATCATTATCAGTATCATTATCATCATCATAAATTGTCATCATTATCATTATTAGTATACCATTATAACTATCATCATAATTATCACCATTACCATAATCATCATTGGCATTATCTCCGTCGATATCATCGTTACCGTCATTATTATCACCATTATCATCACCACCATCATCGTCATCATTATCACCAATAACATAATCATGTTTATCATTATCACTATCTTCGTCGTCATTACCATTATTACTATGACCATCATTATCATCGCCGTCATCACCATCATAATAATATTATTATCATCTTCATCATTACTATCATCATCATCGTCATCCTCCTCCTCGTTCTCCTCCTCCTCCTCCTACTCATCATCATCATTATCATCACGATCATCATCATATCACCATCATTATAATCAACACAGTCATCATTATCACTGTCATCATCATCATTAAAATCATAATTATCAGTATAATCATTATCATTATCATCATCATTGTAGATCTGCAATTGATGAAAAAGAGCTTAGACGTGTAAATAAAAAACATATATTGGAAACAACAAACTGCCATAAGAATTGATAATGAAGTAGGTCAATATCAGCCTATTAACAGAGGTGTGAGACAGGGATGTGTAAAGTCTCCAGATCTTTTTTCCCTGTACAGTAAAAATATTTTCAGAGATAAAGAAGATATGGAAGGAATCAAGATTGAGGGACGACACATCATTAACATTATATATGCACATGATACAGTCTTGATTGCAGACAATGAACAGGACCTGCAAAATTTAGTAGATTCGGTTGTTGCACACAGTGAACAACTAGGGTTAGAATTGAATTGTAAGAAGCCAGATTATGATCGTCCCTAGGAAGGAAGAAATACCACAATGTAATATACAAATAAATATTCATATTCTTAAACAGCTTTTCGGTACAGCTATATCGGAACATTCATAACATCTGATCGGAGATGCATTGAAGAGATTAGAACAAGAATTGCCGTTACAAAGGTAACCTTTTGCCAGATGAAAAACATACTGACCAATAAAAAAGATATCAACTGAAACGAGAAAAAGTGTGTTGAAATGCTACATAGAACCTATACTTTTATATTGATGTGAAGCGTGGACAATGAGCAGACAAGCTGAACAAACATCTGATGGCTGTGGAAATGTGGTTTCTGAGGAAGATGCAAAGAATACCATGGACAGATAGAAAAACCAATGAACAAGTCCTACAGGAAACAAATGAAGAGCGTAAATTGATTAGAGACATTAGACGTAGACAGTCAACATTTTTTGGGCATGTCATGAGAAGAAATGAATTGGAGAACTTGGTGACAACTGGCAAGATCGAAGCGAAGAGACCAAGGGGAAGACATAGAAGCAAATACCTGGATGGCTTGGCCACGTGGCATGGTCGAGACAGGAACACAGAGCTGATCCACGACTCTGGAGATCGAGTGAGATGGTAGAACATGACAACCCACGCTTATCGGCATGGCACATGATGGAAGGATTCATCTCTTTAGATGTTAATACTGATTTCATGCCGTTGAAAGCATTTTGGGCCATTCCTATTCTCTTTTTGATTTCCATTGTACTTCTACCATCGCCTTTTATTATATATCCAAGATAAGAGAAACTTGTTACTTGTTCTAGTATCTCCTCGTTTACTGTGATGTTCATTGATGGCCTTTCCTTTTCACTGCTAATTATCATAGTTTTTGTTTTTTGGATGTTAATATCTAAGCCACATTCTGCACTGTGTCTGTTTACTTCTTCCACTAGGTCTTGTAACCCTTGCTCACTTTCTGCTAGTAACACGGTATCGTCAGCATATATTAAGATTGTTTATGATTCTTCCATTGATGTTGAGTCCAGGCATTTCAACTTGTTTAAAAATTCTTTCTGTGTATAGGTTGAAGAGGCTTGGGGACAGTAAACATGCCTGCCTTACTCCTCTTTTTATCTCTATAGGCGACGAATAGTTTTTACCGCATCTAATAGACACCACTTGTTCCCAGTACACGTTACTAATAAGTCTGATGTCCTTTCCGTCTATTCATATATCTTGAAGGCACGTAATTAGTCGTTCATGTTGTATTCTATCAAAAGCTTTCTTGTAGTCTATAAAACAAACATATATGCTTTTTTGAACTTCTATATATTTTTCAATTAGCATCCTCAAACAGATAATTGCTTCTCTGGTGCCGCTGTTTTTGTGGAACCCAAATTGTTCTTTCAGCTCTTCCTCATCTATTTTATGTTGAATTCTTTCTTGCATGATCTTAAGTAGTATCTTGGTTATTTGGCTCATTAAGCTAATAGTTTTACAATCCTCACACTCAACAACTCTTGGCTTCTTCGGTTGAAGTGTGCCGTATATGTTTATCAACTGGCAATTAATGGCGATATGTGATTGTCGTAATAAGTGTCGTCCCTGGGGAATCAACACCCACATTCTTTTAACCCCATATCATTATCTTGAGGATCTTCTGGATTTCTGTCCACAACACCCTGTCAGTCCTTGGATCACTCTCTCTCTCTTTCTCTCTTTCTTACCACTCTCCTATGTTTATCAACTGCCTCCTATGTTTATCAACTGGCAATTAATGGCGATATGTGATTGTCGTAATAAGTGTCGTCCCTGGGGAATCAACACCCACATTCTTTTAACCCCATATCATTATCTTGAGGATCTTCTGGATTTCTGTCCACAACACCCTGTCAGTCCTTGGATCACTCTCTCTCTCTCTTTCTCTCTTTCTTACCACTGCACAATGCCCCCTCTCATTCTGTTCCAAAACATACCACACAACTCCAGCTTCTAAAAATGTGCAAATTGTATGTGTAGAATGTCTGCCGTATAATCTAGAGTGTATGCAGAATCAGACTGAACAGCTCATGAGCAAAGACTGCTTCATCACAGTACTGGCCACACAACAGCACCATAGATCAAGTACAGAAGACCTCACGAAATGCTGCGTCTCTCCGGCCAAATGTCGACATCCTCCAATAGCTCTTGGATAGTCCGGATGCCTGGTCACCAATAGCGGATATAGTCCAATACTGACCATGAATCTGACACACACAGTGTAACTAATATGTCACTACAAGTTCTGGGATCTGATAACACTTGTACAGTAAAATAATGTTTACTGTCACTTTGACACAAAATGGTAGTAGTTAATTTCACACCGGAATTCACCAATAGGGAAAACACAATGTTAATTTTCAATGTATCTGTATAACCACCAATGTTCCTGTTACTGGAGGTATTGTAAGTATCTTCACTATACTATGCTAATAATTACCACTGAGGAATCACTCTTATATCATCATCGGTTCCTGCTCAGCAGAGGCCAGGTTCTTGCAGACCCTCTGGGTTATGGGCCCAGTGCAAAAGCCGCTTAGTAAAAACTCCGCCTTCAATGATCGAACCATACTTTTCTGCTACTTTTTGGAAAACCTAGTGGAACATGTTGAAGAGAGAACACACCTGGTGAGAGCAACCCGATTTCGACCTTTATTAGGCGAGTGTAGGCCGACGGCCGCGCTCAGATATATAACAGAGAACTAAACTCTGTCATAAGGCAGAGGAGCTCATCACATCGGTCAGAGTCATGGTAAGACAAGGAAAGACTAAAGAAAAAGTACAGAAACCCAGTTGATACCCTACTGGAAGATCCTACCATTTGACATTTCCTTTATTTCCCCCCCCCCCCCCAACCATCCTCAATCTCCCTAAATATCATCCCACTACAATGTTCTTAACTCACTGAGTTAATTGATATCTCACACTAGCTAGTTTAAGCACCGCGATAGCCTACTGCTGCCGACACTCCTATAATACGTTCTCATCACGCACATTAAAACACTCGATTGCTAAGAATAACCTAATTTGGGTCTATTTTATTAAATACCATATATTTATTTCTGTTTGAAATTGAGACTACGAAATCACACACTGGATAAATGTCCGCCGATGTAAATCAACATAAGACACTGTAGTCTCTCTCCAGAATCAAACCAGGAATATCACACACGTCCTTATTGCTTCACAAACATTTGGTCGACTCCCGCCAAAGTTGTTTATCCAGACTGTTTTAATACTGTGTCTGAATGACGTCACAAAGCTGTCTAGACAGTAGGCGTCTAGAAGCTTATTTTCCTCTCTCCTTTTCGACTGGATGGAAACAACTGGCCGTCTATTCCCGCTTTCATCTGGGGAATTGTCCCGGTACTTCAAAAAGTCTTGCCGGCCTGTGATCTAGAGAATCTTTTCTCCACAACAAAAGATCTTGCCGACTTTCACCAGGACAGTCTGTCTACCACATCAAAGGATGGCTGCCGCCTGTAGCTGAATGGCGCGACAGTCTTTCATCGATCGACAACTCCAAGAATTGCCGTGACATAGGCCCCCTCTTAAGAGAGTAGTCCGCATCAACTCTTTATCATTGGAGGTTCGATCCAGATTATCTAATCCTCTTCTTCAGTCTCTGAGAGATGGCTCAGTACACCAAATGCTGATGGTCTGCCTGTACCCTCAAAGGTATTGCTTCCCCATCCATAAGGCAATCTCACTGACAGCCTATATCCTAGTCATGAGAGACACTAGTGTTGACACATCGCCCCTGTACATTCTGTCGGCCAACTTCCGACTTGCTTAAGCGATGGCTCACAGTACAGACGGATCGTCCCATCATGACTATAACAGTGTCTCCATTCCCGCTTAATTTCCCCAAGCGTTGCATCCTGGGATCTGCGGTATCGTCCTCGACGGAGAGAATTGTCTTTCCCAAACCCCCTGGATTTTTGCTTCCAGGACCATCTCGGTCGATATTGGATCTGGTCAGCCAATCTTCGGTTGGAGTCCTGGGTATCTCGCGCCGTTCCCGACGTTACCCACCCCTTCTGAACTGGGTTACTAGCGAATTTCTCACTATGGGCCTCTCCCTGACGTGTAATTTCCATCCTCTCTTAGGCTGGAAAATCTTACCAACCTCGTACGTTCCCATAGACCCTCCTATGTAGTACTTGGGATCTCTGGTCTTCGTCTGGACCCGTAACTCTTTTCACAATGGCTGCCACCACCCTAATGTAAGAAGATTTGTCATCGGATCTCTCCTCATATTTCTGGAGGAGATGCCTAGGAAGACTTTTCAGTTCTCCCCTGATCCGGATTTCGCAGGTGGTCTTGGACACAACCTTTACCACAGGATAATGTCCTTGCTATTCTACTTGGAGTATATTGGTCTCTGCTGGACCCCACACTACTACTCCGTCTCCCACCATAAGAGCTACTTTACTCTTCGTCCGATTTTTGGGTGGTGCCTTCTGGCACTCTGGGCAAGACTTAACCCACCGGCGTACATCGACGGTCATTCCTGGTCAGCAATAATGGCAGGAAATCTGCTGCAACGTCTCTCTGACACCCATATGTCGATTCCCGGATATCTGACTTCCGGATATGGTGTGCCCGCTCTGAAGAATGTGAGGACGGTGAGCCTCTGGGACCACCAGCGGCTCGTGCAGTTTGTCTCCCCTTCAGGCTCTCCGATAAAGCAGCCGATTCCTCAGAAAGTATTGTCCGCGTTTTGGTGAGTCAGCACTTCTTTGCAGCTTCTTGTAGCAAGGACGCAATGTTGTGTCCTTCCTCTGGGCAGTATGCAATTCCCCTGACGCAGGGTTGGTGCATAGTGTGTCTGCCTCTTTTTCCTTCCCTTGGGATCCAGTGGCTGATGTTCCCATGTGGGCGGGTTGCTTGGGTACCCCCAAGAACACATATTTTGTACCAAGGATCACGGGAAACAGGGAATCGGATAATACAGCTGCTGGAATAATGCCCGTGACGTACCTGGACTTAATCTCCACATTGGCGATTGGCAGCGTCATGGCAACAGCACTCCTCATTGCAGGCTGTATCTCAATGGTCTCCTCTGTGAGTTGGTCTGGGCGTACCAGACTGGCATCAATTACGGCTTCCCCGTCTAAGCCAGTGTTATAGAGACAGGTAACCTGCTGGCCATTGACTTTGATCAGTTCGACCGCAGGTGGTCTCTCTTGGTCCAGAGTTTCTTTGACGATATCGACCTTTTCGGTGGCAACCGACCATGGAGCCACGCGGCAGGCCGCGAAGTGAGAGCTTTTTATTTTCGATCTGCAGTCTTTCGTGTTGTGAGAGGGCGACTTGCAGATCGGACACCACTTCTCAGACCACTGTCGTTTCGGTTGAGAATTGCGTGAGCTCTGTCTCCCATCCTTCGTCTTCTCTGGACTGTCCTCTGAAGTCTTCACATATGGTTCCACTTTCTTTGTTTCTGAGCCTTTGAATTTCTTTCGGTCATGTTTCACCTGATCTTTAGTGGTTGGTGTACCCGTTTCTTCCGCTTCCCCATGGACTTCAACGAATCTTTCCCCCAGCTTATTCACGACATCAAGCCGTTCCGCCCCTTGTTCTCCCAAGAATGTCTTGAGAGGTTCCGACATTTTCTGTCGCATCTGATCGACTATCATGAGCTCTTCCAGACTCTCATAGTCATGCGCAAACCCAGCCAAATCCATCCACTTATGGAGATAGGATTTCAGACGTAGACTGTAGGCGGCAAACAACTCTCCCGGTTCTCGTTTTGCTGCTCGAAATTTTTTCCGGTAGGTATGTGACGTAACTTCGAAACGTTTCAGCAGAGCCTGTTTTAAATTCGTCGTAATTGTTTTCGTGTCCTGGCGGCAGGCGGGAGTAAACCTCGTAACCTGTCCCGCGTAATCCCTGGGATAACTTAAGACACAATTTATCACGATCTAGACCCATAGCAACAGACATTGCCTCGAAGCGTTGTAAGTACTAATCGATCTTCCCTTTGTCTTCTTCACTAGACAGCCAAAGGAAACTTCATAGCATGGTAACTATGTCCACCCACTGGGGTTGAGCCAGGGAGAGAGGAACCTCCCACTGCTCCCTCAGATTCCCCACTAGATTGCCTCATAAGCTCGAGTTCCCGCATTCGGTACTCATGCTCCCTTGTCTGAGCTTTTTGTTGAGCTTCCAATCTCTTAGCAGCTTGCTCCGCTTCAAGATTCTTAGCAGCTTGCTGAGCTTCCAGTTTCCTAGCAGCTTGCTCAGCTTCCATTCTTTTAGTCTCTAACTCCATCTTTCTTAATTCCATCTCGGCCTTCCGATCTTCCCTTTCTGCTTGACGAAAATCTGTCTCCACCTCCTGTATGTAGTCTGTTAGTGCTGAACCCGACAAGCCCATTCCTTCCCCCCTTGCCCTTAGTTCTGCCATATCTAGTTTAGGAGTGGCCATATTTCAGAGGAGTGAGTCAGCAGGTTGAGTGCAAATTTCTCCAAACACTATATACATATTCACTATTTAAAATGTATCTATATATATAACATCACACAACACAACACAAAACAATCTCTCAATGACAAGAGTAGAATTAGGATCAAAGACCTATGTAGACTTGTGAAGTGTGAACAGGTAAGATATGTGTCTTAACTCCTATCCACATTCACCCTAGGTGGATATCATTAATATGATATCACCATCCCGTGACGAGAGATCCCGTGTCAAGAGATCCCGTGTCGAGCCCCAAGTAATGTCGTAATAAGTGTCGTCCCTGGAATGAGGTGAATCAACACCCACATTCTTTTAACCCATATCATTATCTTGAGGATCTTCTGGATTTCTGTCCACAACACCCCGTCAGTCCTTGGATCACTCTCTCTCTCTCTCTCTCTCTCTCTCTCTCTCTCTCTCTCTCTCTTCTCTCTCTCTCTCTCTCTCTCCTCTCTCTCTCTCTCTCTCTTACCACTGGCCCATGCCCCCTCTCACTCTGTTCCAAAACATACCACACAACTCCAGCTTCTAAAAAAAAATGACAAATTAATTTAATAAAGAAAAGTGTCAGGTATGTGCAAAGTGTATGTGTAGAATGCCTGTCGTATAATCTAGAGTGTGTGCAGAATCAGACTAAACAGCTCATGAGCAAAGTCTGCCACACAACAGCACCATAGATCAAGTACAGAAGACCAAATGCTGCATCTCTCCAGCCAAATGTCGACTTCCTCCAATAGCTCTTGAGTAGTCCGGATGCCTGGTCACCAATAGCGGATATAGTCCAATACTGACCATGAATCTGACACACACAGTGTAACTAATATGTCACTACAAGTTCTGGGACCTGATAACACTTGTACAGTAAAATAATGTTTACTGTCACTTTGACATAAAATGTTAGTAGTTAATTTCACACCGGAATTCACCAATTGGGAAAACACAATGTTAATTTTCAATGTATCTGTATAACCACCAATGTTCCTGTTACTGGTGGTATTGTAAGAATCTTCACTATACTATGCTAATAATTACCACTGAGGAATCACTCTTATATCATCATCAGTTCCTGCTCAGCAGAGGCCAGGTTCTTGCAGACCCTCTGGGTTATGGGCCCAGTGCAAAAGCGGCTTAGTAAAAGACCCGCCTTCAATGATCGAGCCATACTTTTCTGCTACTTTTTGGAAAACATAGTGGAACCTGTTGAAGAAAGAACACACCTGGTGAGAGCAACCCGATTCCGACCTTTATTAGGACGCTCTCAGATATATAACAGAGAACTAAACTCTGTCATAAGGCAGAGGAGCTCATCACATCGGTCTGAGTTGTGGTAAGACAAGGAAAGACTAAAGGAAAAGTGCAGAAACCCAGTAGATACCCTACTGGAAGATCCTACCATTTGACATTTCCTTTATTTCCCCCCCCCCCCAACCATCCTCAATCTCCCTAAATATCATCCCACTACATTGTTCTTAACTCACTGAGTTAATTGATATCTCACACTAGCTAGTTTAAGCACCGCGATAGCCTACTGCTGCCGACACTCCTATAATACGTTCTCATCACGCACATTAAAACACTCGATTCCTAAGAATAATCTAATTTGGGTCTATTTAATTAAATACCATATATTTATTCCTGTTTGAAATTGAGACTACGAAATCACACACTGGATAAATGTCCGCCGATGTAAATCAACATAAGACACTGTAGTCTCTCTCCAGAATCAAACCAGGAATATCACACACGTCCTTATTGCTTCACAACATTTGGTCGACTCCCGCCAAAGTTGTTTATCCAGACTGTTTTAATACTGTGTCTGAATGACGTCACAAAGCTGTCTAGACAGTAGGCGTCTAGAAGCTATTTTCCTCTCTCCTTTTTCGACTGGATGGAAACAACTGGCCGTCTATTCCGCTTTCATCTGGGGAATTGTCCCGGTACTTCAAAAAGTCTTGCCGGCCTGTGATCTAGAGAATCTTTTCTCCACAACAAAAGATCTTGCCGACTTTCACCAGGACAGTCTGTCTACCACATCAAAGGATGGCTGCCGCCTGTTGCCGAATGGCGCGATAGTCTTTCATTGATCGACAACTCCAAGAATTTCCGTGAGGGTGATATAGCACCGTGAAAGGCGAAAGAGAATATCTAACACAGACAGAAGTCTATTTCTTCTTTCTTTGTTCCTAATTAGCCTGCGCTGTGGCGAATGGGTAACGGAAATTTAGTACGATGTTTGAATCAATCATATGCCGAATAGTAGTTATCATAGACGAATGGTTGCTTCTAGTTAAGCGCGCCCTACTTCGAGAACCATTTGTATACGGTTACCTTCCCTCAAGACGGATTCCATCCAAGGACACGCTCGCTATCTAACATCGGACACTTTTCGTTCCTAATTGTTTTGTCACTGCAGCGCAAGCATGGCCTACTCTCTTCGATTTCCAACAGCAGTGGCATTTCAACAGGCGCAACTTCCACTTGCAATCACTCCTCATTTCTGTCCTGATCTGGGAAGGATAGATATGCGATCTCACTGCCTAATTATTATTTTTAAAACTAGATGTTCTGAGTTAGCAACACTGAGCTTGTTGCACTCTAGGTACACATCAAGTGCTCAGTCACCTTTAGCAGACATTATGGGGGGAAAAAAAGAATTATCGCCGAAGCAACAAAGTGCGTGATTTGTGTTCGATACTCTTTACAACAGCCAGCGGGGAGAAAATGAAACATATAATAGATAGGGGAGAGGGAGGAAAAGGAACGATTAGTAGTGTGATTCTTCGCTGGCTGTTGAACAAGGGGACTGTAGCGCGAATGGGAATGTCCTGAGTGCAGTTATGTCTGTTCTTAGCTCAACTAAGCCTCAACAAGCAGACATTAACTTATATCTGCGAAAAGTCGTGTATAAAATCGAAATCTTACGTAATGTTTTGTCTCCTCTGTGAAGGTTTTCAGCAGAAACTGCTTGTTCATGCCTATCCGAAATGTAACAGACGTTTTTTTCAGGCACGTTTGCCATCTCGGAACGTTCTCCAAGTCCGGATCGATTGCCTACACATAAAGAAATGAAAGCTAGTATACACAAAGAATATAAATTACACATGATTCTGTTACTGGCACCTTGCCATCTTGACAGACTGGTAGTTAGTTACAATTATACATAACCTCTCCATAGCACAAAACCCGCACTGAATTATAGAGACCATGTGTTGCCCATGCAGCATGATCACTCTCTCGGCCGATCTAGTATACTCCAGAGGAAAGGTAACACGAATACATCTGGAACATGACAAGCTGCAGAGCTGCCGGATCAGCAGAGCAATACTCTAACTGTCCGCCTGTAGGAGTTTCCATCCCAGAGCAGTTGCCGACCATGCCGTGACATTTAGTCTTTAGGTTGCATTTTCTCGCACCAGGTTAAAGCTTCTAGCGCCCCAACTGCACTCCTCCCTCTCTAGCCGTTGGCACAATGTGGTGTGTCGGTTTGGTGAACGCCGCTAAACATTCGACTCTAACATAAAGCAGGTAGTGCCGCCCACTGTCTTACAGCTGCACAGTCATGTCTAACTAAGACCTGACTAATATATGTCTACTTTTCTCTTGTTTGAGCTTGATTTAATGAAATCTGATGGTTATCCAGATCAAAACGCTGATTATGACTATGTTGATGAATATTTTGAGAACATGATCATCTTTTTAAAGCACTATTATGCAGTAGGTGGCACATCTGCCAGGAAAACAGAAACACTGACTGTATCAAAGAAGAAGAAGATAATACAATATGTAATGTTAAACTCAGCATAATTATGCGCCATGCCAAGTGACGTAGGCGTTCATGTCACTCGACAGATTACGGCTCTTGGTGTTCTAGAACAGGAAGCAGGTAGTACTGTCTGCTGTCATACGGTAGGTCAGTCATATCTCCTCTTTGCAAATCCACACTGTTCGTGACTAATGTATGGTTTAATCTCGTTTTAATTGTCAAAAGACGCACACAGTGACGAACAAGGAGTAGGGAAGGGAATGGAGAAGAGAATTAGGAAGAAGAAGACAGCGAGGAAGGATAAAGAAGATAAGTGACTTAGAACATATTTTATTTCCATGTTACTGACTCTCCAAAGGGGGTGATTTGTATGCGTGAAGAAGGCGCAGGTGGTTGATGAGGAGGAACGGGAAGGGAGGACATAGATCAAGATGGAAAGGCAGTGGAGTTGGATAAAGTGAAGAAGAACGCGTAGGAAAGGAGCAGGAGAAGAGGACGTGAAAGAAGAAGAGGAAGTAGAAGATAAAGAATAAGGATCAGATGAAGCAAAAGATGAAGGATACGAGGAAGGGTGTGATTAAATAGTAGGAGGAGGAGATGAAGAAGAAGAAGAAGAAGAAGAAGAAGAAGAAGAAGAAGAAGAAGAAGAAGAAGAAGAAGAAGAAGAAGAAGAAGAAGAAGAAGAAGAAGAAGAAGAAGAACAACAACAACAACAACAACAACAACAACAACAACAACAACAAGCAACACATGGCTATAATTGTTGATCTTTTCTTTATGTTCAGTTACCTTCTTAAAGTTGAAACTAAGCTCTCTGATATGTCTGGAGGCATCGTCAAGGTGATTTAAGGCACGCTCAAATGAAAACAAATTCTGCAGTGTCCTGAGTAATAATCAAATAATTCTTTTTCAATTACTTATTTCAAATTACCCATTATTTTGACTAAAGTTAGTGGCATATCCTTTAAAGAACGTCGCAGTTAACCCCAGCACTTTTTGAAGATTTGTGATTTCTTGGCAAATTTATCCTTCAATAGTTTGCTATTGCTGTCTGAACGACCAGCGTTGTACCATGGTATTCTGAACGACATGTGAAAACTAATGCAAGGCGGTCTGCATGCCAAATCGCCCGCAGCAGTGTTTCGACAGTAAGTATGTAGTATAGCGTCCTCCATGTCTTCAAAATTGTTATAGTTATATAATCGTAAAAACTTCACCGCGGAGCAAACACGGCAGGGGGCTTCTGATCGTCAGAAGTATACCCTCTTCCCCAAGTATTTCGGAACTTTAACTATTTAATACTCTCTCTGGGCGGTCCCGTCCGGATCATGACTCCGGGCGTTTTACCCCTGCCGTGGAGACGTTTGGACACACTCGTTATCCCAGTTGTTAGTTTGTCCCTTCGCTGTTACCATGTCCATTCTCAAGCCCACCCTCCATTGGTGAGGAGAGCCTGTGAAGTCTGTGCTTGCCCCTTAGCACGTGTGGTCGAAGGGATCCAGTTTCATCCCCCGCCACGGGCTCTGTCGCCTCAATTCGTCTCCGTTGCCGTGTTCCTTCCCAGTGCCTCGTTCAAGGCGCCGCACTCTACTAGGAAGCCGGTTCTTCCTTCCCTTCCTAGACCCATCCTCTTGGTCTCTGCAGCTGACTGAGTGCGACCTACTGTCGATTATCGCTATATTATGGAGGTTGGATTTCGATTATTGACTGAACTCAGGTTCACCACTCATGCTCGAAGGAAAGGCTAAAGACCTGACACGAGACGTTGTAAGTTCGTGGTCTTGGTTGAGAGATTGTTGGTACTGCAATTATCGCTTCTAACCACACTAGTTTCGAGACTCATTCCACTCTAGGTTGCAACAATTCCAGTAGCCAGCGCAAGGCCTTTTCGGCTGCCTCAGACAGTTATTTTGGGCCCGAGTTCTTGCTTGTCTTTTCATGCCCATTCGCTTCAGCACATCAAACACGGAATGGGAGACGAGACATCTGTCGCCTACATCGAGGGCGAACAGCCTGACGGTGTACTCCTCCCGCCTAAGACTGCGACCATGTCATTGTACTTCTCTAACTTGTACAGATGCTGCTCCTCAGTATTTGATTCGTAAGGGATGGTCAGCTCAATCGGCGTTAGCTGCTTGGCTGACGAGGAGCTAAGTACTATGTCAGGTCGCAAGCTAAACCTTCGGATCACCTCAGGGTAATTGCCACGGCCCTTTAGATCTACGGTCAGTTTCCAGTCCCTCGCACCATCGAAAATGGTAGCAAATGGAAGGTCGTCAGCTTTGCCTTCTTTGCGCTCTTCTAGGACGAAAGAAATCTCCGTCGGCCATCGGCCTGTACCCCTCTCTGTTCGCCCTCATTCTTGCTACATCCACTATGACGGCCAACTCAGAACGGACTTTGTTATGCCGCCGCGTAAACCGGCCTTGTGTCAGGGCCACCTTACATCATGGTACCATGGTACGTGTTTTGCTGTCTGGCCTATTTGGTCTTTTGAATAGAGGGGAAATAATAGGTCAGTGGTTTTCCCTCACTTGACGAAGTTGGCAACTGATGGCAGGATATCGTAGAGGGATCGGACGACAAAACTTAGGCACAGTGGTGCCATGCGCCAGATCTCATTCCAAGTAATAGATCTCTGCATTACCGCTTCCAATAACATCCACTGTGCCTGCTACACCTGTTGGGCAGCCTTTCGGACTCTTGCATTTCCCCCCTTGCAGATCTCCTTAACCACCAGATCCTTGCGTTCCTTGGTCGACAACTGGGACCATATCGGATTATTGCTTTGGAAGCCGAACCCTTTCTTGTAAACTTGGGTGCGGCCATGACCTCCTTCAGCTGAAGTGTCACCTGGGCTTCTTCGATCGCGCTGACCACTTTCCGCTTCCTTTCCGTTTTCAAGGCGGGAACTGAGGCTCTGACCGTTATGTCTGGAGACTCGCGCAGAATCATCGCGTGTCTGGTTTTTCCGACTTCGATCTCTTCCACGAGGGACGGGAACGGGAGGATGTGCTTACTCTGCTTGCAATACAATGCGAGAGTCATGAGACATATTGGTACTCGAAGCCACTTTCGTATATACCTGCTTATATTCCCCTCTATGGTGCTCACTTTTGACACACCAGTATCATATATCAGCAGCGGCCGCAGGAGTTTCGGGATAAGCATGAATTAGAGGCACCAAATTTTGAATTTGCCTATCAGTCTGGTTTTGTCGATGGTACCCTAACCGTTCGTCGGCATTGCATGTATCTCTACTACCGCGTTCCTGTCCGTCAGGGATGAGTCGTACACACGACCGAGACTCTTCACGGGTTCCGCTGTCATCGTGAGAATCGCTTGTCCAACCACCACGAACACCATTTCCACTCTCTTACCCTTCATGATCGACAGGTTTCTCGATTTCTTAGGCTTAAATCTCATCCTGCACTATCGAATCAGATCGTCCACACTAAGGAAAATGCTGCGAGCATCATTCTCCTTCGGTGTAAGGGTAGTCGTATCGTTCATGAAGGCCTTCAGCGGCGGCGTGTTCTTCCCTTAAAGGGGTGGTTAAGGAGATCTGCAAGGGGGGAAATGCAAGAGTCTGAAAGGCTGCCCAACAGGTGTAGCAGGCACAGTGGATGTTATGGGAAGCGGTAGTGCAGAGATGGCTCTGCACTCCCTGTAGATGACCTTGAGTGCATGCCACAACAATTGGTGGGGCACTGACCCATATGCGTTGGCCAGAACCAACCATATCAAGTAGAGTTCCTCCTTCTTCGTCTTCGCTCTCTGGATAACATCCGAGATCAAAATTGCTCCTTCTTCGTCTTCGCTTTCTGGATAGCATCCCAGATCATAGTACTGTGCTCTGGACAACCGGGAACCCAAGGTACTGTAACAGAGCACCATCTCTGTTAGGGAGTTAATGAGTTAATGGATGGTGTGCAAAAACAAGGGGAAATAGGTTTGTGCACGCGTGAGCACCAGTAGTGATGTATCTAGGGGGGCTCACGCGTTGACGTAGCTAAGAGAGGAAGTTTCCAGGAATCGCCCCAGTCGACAAGTCGGGTACGATTTCATTTGTACAATATTCTACAAGTTTGATACTAATAAACTCAGATTTCTAGTCACCATCGGCTTTTGTTACAATATGCAGTTGCTGTGTTGTCGTCTCGCACTGTTAGAGTACCACCCCTTTTTGAACTGCTGTCTCTATGTACTTGTTCCCCATCAAGTATTTTGTGATTCGATTCCTCTTTTAATTGAAGATTATAGAATTATTCGTATGTTCGTGTGTTGTCCCCTCATTTGACAACGTGTTCTTCTCACGTTTCTTGTTATGTCACAATATGTCAGTTCCCTCCATGATGTTACTCTTCGGTTGCTATTCAATGCGTCTAGAGCTTTCATTTTTCAATGCCAGTTGTTTGTCACCTTTGAGGGTTTACGGAATTGAAAATTCATCACTGTGGAATACAAACTGTTGCTATTGACAAGTTGTATTGTTTGTGCCGATTCTGTCATGTTAAGAGCCTGCAATTCTTCTTCTGAATAGTTGGAGTAAAAATATCCTAATAGGTGTGCAGTGGATTAATGTCTGCGATCTGCCCAGACCTTAATCTGTGTCGGACGATTCCAGTAGGTTGATGACTGCTCTCGGTTGCATAAGATTCAATCCATCCTTTCCCCAGTATCATCCTCCTCTTTTAACACATGGTCCTCAGATTCTTTCCACTAAATTTTATCAATATTTAATAGCGCGGACTGGGGTAGTATCTTGACGTCAGACAATTTGAATATAGTATTGCCAGCTGCCACCTGTCCTTTAACTTTAGCCCACACAAGTTCTATAGGGTTAAAATGAGTATGGTACGGCGGAAGTCTCACGCACCCATGACGATGCTCTTCTGTCAACTTGTTGATTTGATATTTCTTGCTTTTTGGCGTCTGTTTTACAAGGGACAACAATTCTAGCTAGAAATAAGTTTCTAGAAATGGCGTGTTTTCCTTTCGAAGCCATATCTTTATTGCTCCCTTTGTGCTCTATGCTGTTGGTATTTTGTCTTCTTGGGCAACAACATTGATATCATGCATTGTCCATAATTGGACACGACGGTCTATCTAGGGATGGAAGCACTGTATTCTCGAGCCAATCTCTAAATACATTTCCATTCATCTTATTATGATAATCCCTATTGTCTGTATGCTTTGATACGAACACGAGTCCAGCATTCTGTAGTAAGCCATTATGCTTATTACCACCATGGGCCATGACCAAAAGCTGTCCTATACTACTGGGCACATATCGCTTTATCTGTCCATCCACTGATTACCATTTCTTATCACTTGTGTGGTGCGCATTGATCCACGTTTCATCCAAATACACTATGCCATAATTTCCGTTGCGCATTTCCCTTATTTCACGTAGGTATCTGCTTCTCATGGCTCCTAAATGCGGTTGCTCGCAAAGGATATTTCTACCTTCCTTGTACTTTCTAACAGTGAAGCCTAATGTCCTTATAATTTTCCGCAAAGTTGTTTTGGATAGCTCTATGTTATTGTTCTTTCTCAACCAAACCGTAAGTTTTCTTACAGTCACAGTTTCTTTGGCATCCAGCATTTTTATAATGCTTAATAATCCCGGATATAAAATCCAAATTTTTTTATAATTTAAGGAGCCTCCGCAGCGAAGTGGTCAAGCCGTTTGACTCGGGCTCCAAAGGTTGTGGGTTCGATTCCAGGCCTCGTCCTTCGGTTCACGAGTTACATTTTTCGGAGACTCCCGTGGGTCGTCGCTAGAGCTGCGGAGTTCGAGCATTGTGCGACGCTTTCCACACTGTTGAAAGAGAACGAGCTATATGGAGTAGAACCCGGTACAATGAAGTCGACCCTGTCGACTTTAAAGCGACTTTTTAAAGCATTTTTATGATAGTTCGCCTTATGACATCCTTGTCAAAGCTGTCTACAATAACCTTTCTACCTACCGTTTGGTTATTGAGTAATGGTTTAAGTGCACTTTCTCCTGCATTATCACACTCGACAGACGGTGCAGAGACCAGAACCCTGCCGCCGTCAATAAGAGGTCAACGCGCTCATCTATGAATACTCAGATAGCCCCGAAGTGCTCATCTATACAGATGGGTCCGTTGTAAAGCAGCAGAGAAGTTCGTGGGCATTTACAGCCCGTTCAGAGGGCCGAACCGTTCAAAAATCCAGTGGTGCCCACTCTATGACCACGAGCAGCATGACGATGGAGGTGAAGGCAGGTACACAGGCTTTCATATGGCTGGAATCACAACATTATACTAACGTATGTGTACTAAGTGATTCAATGAGCATGATTCAGAAGGTCGAAGCTGGATCTGTACGTAGACAGTGAACTAAGTCGCTGCCGAAGTATGTTGTCCGTAAAGTCACCTTCATCTTCGTCCCGCGACATGCGGGAGTCGAGGGAAATGAACGAGCTGATAAATTGGCTGGCTCTGCACTCCCTGTAGATGGCCAGCCCTTGGATCGTGCCGTTGTTATTAACGTCCTTAAAGAGAAAAGAAGATTTTGACGTCAGTGAATCCACATCGCTGTCCAGGATGAAAGACTTGGGAGTATGGCCAGACGCGAGAGTTACATAGGGAAAACGAGGTGCCTCGTCAACCAACACATAGCTGGCACTATTAGCCACCGGACGCTGATGTATATGCTGGGGGGGGGGGATCTGAGCACCTACGGACCTGTCCGAAGTGCAATGAAGATACCCCAACTGATAACTGATAACTGGTGGTGGTTTAATTCCAGATTCTTGCACCCATTGACGAAATGACCGTTTACTCAAATCCAATGCATGCACTGTTCTTTTTTCGGAATTTGTACTAGTATAAAACGGTTTCCCGCGATCAGCTTCTTGACATAAATATGTGTACAACTTCATAGCGATGAAGCTTTGAGGTGTACACAATTTCACATTCAATCCCATTGAACAATGTTCACACATTCAGATGTTAGCGATAAGTGGTAAAATTTAAAACATAAAAAACTATCAGGTTTCGTGAAATCACCCACATTGACGACATCTTTGAACACTTCCAATTTAAACAGCGCGGGGTTCTTGCCATAAGGCCAATTCCGTGAACCTAGGAGAATATTTAACATTGAACACTGATTTTCTGGCTGACGGTGTAATACATTTAAAATTATGGACTTAATCTCTGACCCGTAAACTATATACCTTAAATAAACAAACATTGAAATCTGCTGTACAACAATGTTTTTGTTGGGAAGGCATGATGATAAGGTTATGTGCTAAATCTCATCACTTTCCCTCAGTTGGTTACAGAGATATGGATTTTTATATGGAGGCAACCAAATGTATATGCACTATAATCGTTCCCACCGCTTTCTGATTAAAAGTTCTCCTGGTCTTCCCTCTTAATTTTGAGATTCTTCCAGAACCCCTGCCGATCGTCCGCAATCTCATTCTTTTCACATATGTGTTCTCAGTCTGTTCCTCCGCCTTCCCCACCTGGCCTCACAAGCGCACGACCACCTCTCCCTTGTCCATAGGCAATCTACCACCAAGAGTTGCATTCCCTGCTAGCCTATCAGCGTGTTCATTTCCCCGCACAATCTGTGACCTCTGAAGCGACGATAGCCATTCCACACTCTCCACCTTACTAAGCATACTTTTTGAATCCATAATGAATACAATGTGTGTTGCAGTAGTCTCCTGCAGCCAACGAAATGCCGCTGTTACTGCGTCCACCTCCATTCTCATGCTGGAGGTTGTAGTCTCATATGCCAGATTCTACTTTTTTCAAGACTCGTCTATTAGCCTTTGCAATAGAACTCCATCCACTATGTCTGTTTCTCACCACTGACCCATCGGTGTAGATGACTATGTCACCTTGATGTGTGTTACTCTGGATCAGCTGTTGTACGTCAAACTCAGTGCGGCCCGCTGCCCATTCCCTGGACTCACGACCCAGTGTTATTATTATATTGTGCCAGACCGTGATGTCTTCCGGAACTTCAACCCACTCTTTTTCACGATGTATTGTCTCTAGATCACTCACCTGACGTATAGAAGGTTCCGCCTGTACCATCCAAGACCTGCCTCGTCCTACTCTATGAATCTTGACTATATCCATGGCTTCATGCAGGGGGTGATCCCTATCTGCAGCAACTCTCAGTTACCATTTGGCCTGAAGGATACTGTGCCTATCCGTCATTGTTGGTAGTGCCAGGATATGCCTCATGCATATAATTTGTGTCTCCTTTGTGCACCCAATGACTACCCGCATGGCAGCATTTTGCATGCGCTCCAACCATTCAAGCTGTTCTCTTTGATACTGTCAGAAGCCCCAAGCCATACTCAATGACAGAAATTAACTGCTGACCTACCCCGGTTGCTGCTATAGCCCTCAATGTATTAGGTCCCCTACCAACCTTCACCACTAAAGATTCCACATGATCATTACCTGTCAAAGGTGATACCTGAGTGCTTAAATTTACTCTCTCAACTAAGACATAATACCTGGGACATTTGCCTTGACGATCCGGTTATCCAGGGAGTACCACCCCACCGATGCCTTGTCTGGGTTTATAACGGTCCCTGAGTCCCTGCACCACTCAGCCACCCTGTTTACTGCCACCTGTAAGTCTTTCGCCAAACTGGCCCTGTCTCTGCCCTGTCTGTACACCATGAATGAATCACCCCAAAAAACGAGAAGTAGATTGTGAGCTTTACTAAAACACGACTACAAGAGACAAATTGGACGTTGCGGCCAAAGCCTTCGTCAGCACAGGACAAACAAATACAAACCAACACAAACCTACATGAAACACACGATGACAATATTAAACTATTAAACTAATAAAATGTACTCATCTGATGTACTGATCACTAATGTACATCTGATGTAAAATGTACTCATCTGACAAATGTACTCATCTGCTGGTCCACAGCAGGCTACCCCAACCTCACCAGTCTCTTCCTGGCACGGTGGCTTGTCTTCGATCGCGTTGCAAGACCTGTCCATACGTACTTCAAACCCAGAGTCTGACATTCCCTAAGACGACCTTCCACATCCGTGAGGGTTTCTCATGCATCAGTCGCAACGTCATCTATGTGATTACCTGCACACGTTGCGACATGAGATATGTCGGTGAGACAGGGTTACGTCTTGGGGACAGATTTAGACAACATCTTTCTGATATCACCAGCGGCGCCCAGAAACCAGTATCCATGCATTTCAACAGTCCTGACCACCATGGCGTAGCCGACATACAGGTCACGGCTATCAAATCATGCGCATCCCACGAACGGGATCGGAAGACATTGGAACACCGTCTCATCTTCCAGTTGTTGGGCACACTCTCCCCTCACGGTCCTAATGTCCAACACAGCTTCATTTAACTCCCTACCCCACCCCTCCCACCCCCAGCTTACAGTCCACCATCTAGGTACGTGCAGGTCCTTTATAGGACATCACAGTAAACTTTCTTGGTAGGTTTACGTTCGGTATTTTGCCATCGTTTTCTGAACGACCGCCACTCATACCCCTCTGTGTGGACCAACACTGTGTAGTTCTCTGCAGCGGTGTTTCGAGCACTTAACGAGAATTGCTAATTGTCCACTGCGCCCGCGACATCTTTGCCGGTTTTAAATTTCACTTTTCCGCACACATGGGCGCTTGTCCACCCCACTCCCCTCCCACTTGACCTTTGACCCGTGTACCATACATCCGGTCTATTAATCCACTGGAGCCCTACGCGTGTCAGTCTTTCCAAGCACGGACACAGAATCAGATGAGTACATTTTATTAGTTTAATAGTTTAATATTGTCATAGTGTGTTTCATGTAGGTTTGTGTTGGTTTGTATTTGTTTGTCCTGTGCTGACGAAGGCTTTGGCCGCAACGTCCAATTTGTCTCTTGTAGTCGTGTTTTAGTAAAGCTCACAATCTACTTAATTTTTTTTTTTTTTTTGGGGGGGGGGGGTGATTCATCCATTGCCTTTTTAAGCTTTACTGCAGTTCTCCTCATTCTTGTCTGTACACCAGCACAATATCTGCAAATGTCAAGATTCTACTGACACCTGGCTGCGATTTTGCTAGTGTAGACATTAAATAGCACTGGGGACAAGGCAGTTCCCTGTGGCAACCCAGGTGTAATAGTTCAAGGGTCAGAGGTCCAGGAACCCATGCGCAGTGCAACCTTGCGCTCATAAAGGACCGTCGCAACCCATCTAACAAGGCAAGGGCAGACCTCCATGTCCAACAGTGTGTATATCAACCGATCATACCTGACCCTGTTATACGCATCCTCCAGGTCAAATATGACTCTTCGCTGGCTGTTAAACGAGTGGAGGAGCACGTATGGGAATGTCCTGAGTGCACAACTCAACTCAACCAAACAGACAGACGATTGTGGACAAACATGATCGCCAACGCCACACGGTATGGACTAGGAAAGGAAGATCAGAGTTGACTGGATTTTGTTCTTTAACTAAGTTTCTGAGTCTAACTTTAAGAATGTCCGTTAATAGTGTTTATATTACCTGTTTGAAACCCCTGTGATGCTCTTGTTGAGGTAATCCATGTATCCAGGATATCGCAGGTACACGTTCAAATCCTCTGGAAATGTAAAGTCAGCCATACCGAAAGCTGATCTTATCGCCCCTGCTATCTCAATCTGCAAAAACAGCAATCATCCATATTGTTTCGACTGTAAACATTAGTATAGATATATTAACTGATTAATTGCCATGGGATGATAAATCACCGTGAGTGACTTCCTGTATCTCCAAAAGTCTTATATATGGCCGTAATGTTGTCATTGCGTTATAATACAACATGTCTGCTACCACATGAACAACTGTTAAGTTATAACTGTGACACGATACATCCCTACTTGTCATTTTGCGCCGTCCGTGTTTGTTTGGTTCAAACCTACTTTGAGTTTGGTACAGAATGTATTAGCTAAACTAGGGAAGTCTCCATGGTGCTCCGAAGGTTGCGGGTACGATTCCGGGCAATGTCGTTCGGTTCACGAGTGCGATTTTCTCGGAGACTTCTAGGGGTCGTCCCTGGAAGCCTGGAGCTCGTGCTTTGTGCGGAGAATTCCCCCGGCCGCCTCTGCGAAAAGGGACCGAGTCATATGGGAAAAACCCAGTGAAATAAAATCGATAATCTAGTCTTGTAATTCCTAACTTTAAAAGACTAAACTATTGTTAAATTAACCGATTACTTGTTATTTTAGCTGAATGTTTGTTACATTATTCGAATTATTGTTACAATGGCAGGACCCTTCTTATATTTAGAAATTCATTCTATCTTAGCTGATTCTGTTTACATATGCGATACATTATTTTGCAGTGAACGTTGAACCATCTGATATTCTCATATTAAGCGAGTCACTGTTATATTAGCTGATTTAATAGTATATTTGCTGACTCATTGTTATATTAGCTGACTCATTAATATATTAGCCGAATTAATGTTATATTAGCCTAATCATTGTTATATTAGCCGACTCGCTGCTATATTAGTCAATAAAAATTTATATTAGCGAAATCATTGTAATATTAGCCGAATTATTGTTATATTAGGCGAATTCCTGCTTCATTCGCAAAACCATTGTCTTATTCGCCAAATCATCTTCATATTATCCGGTTTGTTTTTACATTAGCCGACTCACTGTTAAATTAGCCGACTCATTAATATATTAGCCGACTAGCGGAATCATTGTTAAATTAGCCGAAGCATTGTTTGTATTTGCCGAACCAATGTTATATTCGACAAATAATTATTCAAATATCCAAAAGTAATGACAACTATGGAACGAAATCAAATGTTATGAAGGATACACGTTTAGTTTAGTTTAGTTTAGTTTAGTTTAGTCGATGGATAAACATTACGGCACACGGGTATAAACCATAAGTGCTCCGTTATACTCCTAACTCAAGCCTGAGTTCGGAGTTTCTCAGCTCTGTGCACGAACTACGTAGCACCAGCGAGGATCCTGAAGTATTTTGGGTAGATTTTTAACTCGAAATTTTTCCCAAGCAGCTCCGTTAGGCTACTCTTTTTCGATTTACAACTGCCAAGGGATTTTTACGTGCGCACAATACATAAGGGCGTCCGATCTCACTACCCAGAGACCACCAGGGAAAGTTTTTTTACTAGAGGTCCATGTGAAAAAATCCCTGCCCTCACCGGAGTTTGAAACCAGGACCTTCAGCACTCGAAGCGGACACTAGAGACCACACAGCCCCGGAAAGGATACACTTGGAAGAGCCCAACAAAACATGAATGAATGACTAGCACCGTCTCCTCTTGACAGACGATAGTGTTTAAAATGGAGTTACACTTCTTCATAGCATAAAGCCTGGGTTGAGTTTAGAGATCATGTGTTGCCCATGCAGCCTGATCCCTCTCTCAGCCTGCTTAGTTAACTCCAGAGGAAAGGTAACACCAATACGAACGAACGAACGAACGAACGAACGGACGGACTTTATTTTCGAGGGGTAACAAATTGGGCACGCAAGCCCGTCTTACATTCGGCCCTTCCAATCACTCATCTTTCGTTCATTAGTGCATAGTGCATTCACATAGGAAAAAAAAACCATTGGCAAATGAATGTTGTAAGCATAAACAATGCATGTTACCATGTTATGAGACAAATTCCCCCACCCACCCACCCATCCCCTATCCATCCGCGTGTCTCCCACACACACATCCACTACCCAACCACACACATACCCACAGGCACATACATGACCCCATCCATCCACCCATCCCCCACCAACACATCACACACACACACCCACATACATCATCTCCCCACCCACACACAAACACAAACTCCCACCCACCACACATCCCCCACACACCACCACCACGCACCCACACACAAACCCAGGCACACATGCATGCAACCACCCATCCATGAAGATCCACACATCTCCCCACACACACGCACACATCCTCCACCCATCCAATAACCTACCAACACTCACCCACCCACATATCCTCCAACACCCACCCACACACCCCAGCAACTCAGCCAAACACATATCCCCCAACCACATATCCAACACCCACACACACACACATATTCCCGCCAACTCACATATCCTACACTTACCCACATACAAAACCCGCACCCACCCACACATCCCCCACTTACACACATATCACACACCCACACAATCTCCCCCACCCACACATTCCGCACCCCCACACACACACACACACACACACATCCCCTCCCACCCCAACCTACACACACTCACCCTCCCACACATCCTCCACCCACCCACTCGCCAACCCCCCCCCCCCCCCCCCCCCCCCCCCCCCGCACCCCCCAAGAACTTCAATCACCAATCACAAATCCCTTAACTACACATCTCACCCACCCATACACGCACACACATATCTCCCCACCCATACACACATCCTGACCCATCAAAACATTCCTCATCCAAAAACACACCAACCACCCACATACACCACACCACCCAATATACCCCACCCACACACATCCGCCTTCCCACCCACGCACATCCCCCACCAATACACTCATCTCATACACACATCCATCCACTCACGTACTCATCCATCAACCACTCACACCCACATATCACCCACCCACCCATTAACAAATGCATCTCTCATTTACCCTCCCACCCACACACACCCCAACCACCCAGCAAAGCACACATCCCCCATCCTCACATACATCCTTCATCCACCCGCACATCGCCACACCTCCCCCATCCCTCACACATCTCCCCTCTCACACACCACCCCACCCATAAACGCATTCCCCCCACACAAACATCCCCCACATGCATTCCCCATACACATCCCCGCCAAAACATCTCACACACACACACACATCTCCCCACCAACTCACACATCTCCCCACCCGCCTACACATCCCCCACCTACAAACATCCTCACCACCCACACGTACATCCTCCACCCACATTTACCCCATCCGCACTCACACACTCAGACCCACGCAGACATATCCCGTTCACAGACACACCCCCAGACCCATCCCCCAGACCCACCCCCCAACCCACACACATCTCCCACGCACCCATTCACCCACCCAAATACACATTCCATACCCACACCCCCAACCAACCAACATCCACATACTTCCAACCATCCTTCCAAATATCCCCACCCACACAAACATCCCTCACACACATACATCTCCCACCGACCACACATCTCTTCACCCATCCATACATCACGCATAAACCCACACACAACCCCTCCACACATACATTCTCCACACCCCCACACACACACATTCCTCACATACACACCCACACATATACGTCTGGCACAAGACAATCTGCAGAAGCTGCCGTATCAGCAAAGCAATTCTCTAACTGTTCTTATGTCGGAGTTCCCATCCTAGATCAACTTCCAACCAAAGCGTAGGACCTGATCTGCACTAACATGACATTAAGTCTGTAGAAAGCATTTCCTCGCACTCTGGTAAGGTTTGCACTCCTCCGCCCGAAGCCGTTGGACAGTAATCAGATTCAAATTAATATCCTATTTGTGGTCACAGGATTAGAAATCCAAGGCTGAGATGGGCCCTAGTTCACCTCTTCTGTAATTGAACTGGTTACGGGTAATGGTAGAATGGAAGATACTAAGCTGCTGCGTTAGTGAAGGTGCTATGGAACTGTACTAATAATAAACATCAGTACCCACTGGGATTAGAATTATAAACAAATGACAATAAATGTTTTACCGACGAGCGGGTTGTAGAAGAAGGGTACTTGACCTGTGGAGAGTTCAGTGACAGGAAACCGCGCCAATAATGTTATGGGCATGTGGAACGAAGGTTCGACGCCTACGGTCATCGTTCGCTAAGTGAGGGACAGACTGGCTACCTGTCCCTCCGTGCATTCAAGCCTACATCAAGTGACGACCCTATTACGTCACAAGCTCATGGCAGGAAGCTGCTTCGGGACAGAAAACAATATGTTTGACTTGAGTGTACATGCTCAGATCTGTATTGTGTACTTACTTGTGACTTGAGTGTACATGCTCAGATAAGTATTGTGTACTTAATTGTGACTTGAGTGTACATGCTCAGATCTGTATTGTGTACTTACTTTTGACTTGAGTGTACATACTCAGATCGGTATTGTGTACTTATTTGAGACTTGAGTGTACATGCTCAGATCGGTATTATGTACTTGTAACTTGAGTGTACATGCTCAGATCGGTATTTTGTACTTACTTTGTGACTTGAGTGTACATGTTCAGATCGGTATTGTGTACTTACTTGTGACTTGCGTGTACATGCTCAGATCGGTATTGTGTACTTACTTGTGACTTGAGTGTACATGTTCAGATCGGTATTGTGTACTTACTTGTGACTTGAGTGTACATGCTCAGATCGGTATTGTGTACTTACTTGTGACTTGAGTGTACATGCTCAGATCGGTATTATGTACTTGTGACTTGAGTGTACATGCTCAGATCGGTATTGTGTACTTACTTGTGACTTGAGTGTACATGCTTAGATCGGTATTGTGTACTTACTTGTGACTTGAGTGTACATGCTCAGATCGGTATTGTGTACTTACATCTGGGAAGGCGTATCTCAGTGCAGACAACTTGGTTCGATACATTCTGTTAGAGGGTGTTAACTCACTGATAAGAGCCATCTGGTTATATGAAAATATGTGATTTATTATTACAACACTGATGGAAGGTTCTAAGGAAAACACTCAATGTGTCAAGAAGAGAGAAAAACAGAAATGAAGACATCAGGGCTAAAGTGAGGGTTATATCTACGTTAGATTTTTATCAGAAAAATGCAAGTTAAATAGCTTGGACATGTAACTAGATTACCAACTAACAGTATACTACAACAAGCAATCTCGATACACGAAGCCCATAGACGGGCACTATACAACTGTTTATGCTTCCCTGCGACACCGCAAGGTATATTCATCATGTGCCATGCCGATAAGCGTGTGCGGTCATGTTTCACCACCTCACTCTATCACAAGAATCGTGGATCAGCTCAGTGTTCTTGTCATGACCAAACCATGTGGCCAAGCCATCCAGCTGTTTACCTCTGTACCTTCCTCCTGTTCGCCTCCCCTAGATCTTGCCAGATTTCACCAAGTTCTCCAGTTTATTCCTTCTCCGAACGTGACGAAACAATTTTGACTGTCTACGTCTAATTTCACTAATCACTTTACGATTTTTATTTGTTTCTTGTAGGAATTGGTCTTTAGTTTTTCTGTCTGTCCATGTATTTTCTGCATTTTCCTTAGAAACCACATTTCCACAGCCATCTGATGTTTTTCAGCTCGACATCTCATTGTCCATGCTTCACATCCATAAAAAAGTTACAGGTTCTATGTAACAACGCAACGCTCTTTTCTCGTCGTAAATGACATCTTTTTATTGGTCAGTATGTTTTCTATCTTCCAATTATTCTTGTTCTAATATCTTCAAGACATTTCCCATCAGATGTTATGAGTGGTCCGTGATAATTTTTTTCCGATTCACTTGATTCACACCGAATATTCCCATTTACGTGTAAATTATATTGTGGTATTTCCTTCTTCCTAGTTAGCACCAAAAGATGTGTCTTCTTACATTTTAATTCTAACCTTAGTTTTTCCACTATGTGCAACAACCGCATCTACTAAATGTTGTAGATCCTTCTCATTATCTGCATTCATTATTGTATCATCCACATATCTAATGGTGTTGATGTTACGTGACTTTCATGACTTTTACATTTCTGAACATCTTTTCACTGTACAAGGAAAAAAAAAAGATCTGAAGACATTACACATCCCTGTCTCACAACTCTCCTAATAGGATGATATTGGCCTACTTCATTATCAATTCCTATGGCAGCTTGTTGTTTCCAATATACGTTTTTTACAAGTCTAAGGTTTTCCCCATCAATTTTAGATCAGCAAGCATCTTTATCGTGCAAAAACGTCTTACTTCATAAAAAACCTTTGCGTAGTCAGTAAAGCACAGATTTAAGTCTTTGTTCACTTCTATAGAACGTTCCATTAATGTTCTCAACATGTACAAATCATTTACTGTACATTTACCTTCTACAAACCCACATTGTTCTTCTCTTATTTCGGGTTTTACTTTCTTCCTAACTCTTTGCATGATAATTCTTGGCAAAATCATTGTGTCATTATACAAATTGATCCAAGTTAATCTCATTACAAGACTCCTTATTTCTTTGGGATTGCAATAAACATATAATTACATAATTCAGGAGGTATATCTCCAATATCATATATTGTGTTCAGCAGTCTGGTGAGTGGTCTATTCCATATTCTTCTAACACAATGATCATTTCTGTTGGGATGTTGTCTATACTGGGGGTTAGGCCAGTTTTCGAATAAGGTTACTATGGATATTCCTAAACAGTGTAAGAGCATTCTAAACTTCCATCTTCAAAATTGCTGGTCCTTCATTATTATTTCGAATATCATACTGTTCTTCTCTTGTATCATCATAAAGGTTTTCCACATAATCTAACCAGTCATGTAAAATCTGTTCTTTTTCTATTATAATTCTTCCATATTTAGTTTTTAGGCAACATGTTAATGTACGTGTTCTTTTATTAGTAAGCCCATGAATTCTTTTGTGCAATAATTTGGTATTTTTACTGTTGTGTGTGTGTGTGTATGTGTGTGTGTGTGTGTGTGTGTGTGTGTGTGTGTGTGTGTGTGTGTGTGTGTGTGTGTGTGTGTGTGTGTGTGTGTGTGTTTGTGTGTGTGTGTGTGTGTTTTTTTTTTTTTTGCTTTTTTAAAAAATAACTTTCAGTGATTTGTTTTTTTTACCCCTGCTTCAGTTGCCTAGTTATATAATGTTCTGACTTTTCTGTGAATCTTGTCATATTTGTCAGGATTATTTTTGTTGTGTCTTCTTGTTTCCATTAGTCGTAAAATTTCTTCAGGCATCCATTTCCTTCGAACTACTTTCTTTAATTTTGGAATAGTTATTTCTTTAGCCAAACTGATTGAAGTGTTGAATATTTCCCATTGATCAACCACATATTGAAATAAGATCTCTAGATCAGACGATATATCAATTCTATTCTTTACTTCTATATTTAAATTATATATTTCTTTGTCATGTTCAATGTACACAGATCATATTTGGTGCTTCCTTGTGTATACTTGACTATCTTACTCTTTATTTTCTATGTGCCTGTAATCAACCTCTGATCACTGTCGCGGTCTGTATGTGGAACTGTTTTGTTTTTTTCTCGATTGTTAACGCATTTCGAAACCTTCTGCTAATCAGGAATATGATCTGATTTTTTATTCTGCTATCAGGACTCCTCTATGTTCATAATCTCCATATCCTTTTACAGGACTTAGCTGTCAACACCAGCATCTTTCAGCTGTATGTTGATCTCTTGGCAAGATTACGCTCAGTAGTTTGCCATTGCTTTCTGAGTGGCCGGCTCACATACCCCGTAAGTTACCGATGCGATTCGAACCACTGCTGATTTGAACCGTCATCACGTTACCTGGCGAGAGTATACGAGATTACGGAGAAAAGTCATAACCCCTAAGCCACGAAGCCGGCATATATATATATATATATATATATATATATATATATATATATATATATATATATATATATATATATATATATATATATATATATCCTGTCACAGCCTCACATAAGGGCGGTACCAACATAAAAGTAAGATATACTGGCGAAGGGATAGAACTCCAGCTAAAGGGAAAGAACCGAGTCACTCGAAGGCTCGAATAATCCAGAGCCTTCTCGAAGGACCGGTCAGTGTGTCCACAGCCCCGTGGACACTGATGGGGCCCGCCGATTGCGGGGTCCACGAGAAACTCAGAGAGAGTTGCCACCCGTGTCGGATTGCGACACGTGTGGAAGGACAGACACGGACTGGACATCGAGGAAGCAACAGGGCTTACCTTAAGGGGACTTGATAGTAGACCTAATTGTATTTAGGGGTCTTATACATATGTTTAGATAGCTGCTAGAGTTGTTGTGATAATCATGTTCATTGTAAACTCCTGTGATACGCAACTTGCTGATTGCTGGCTTGTGAAAACTCGCTTCGCCAGCGTACTGTAATATACATGTAAATAAATGATGCTAGATTGTATCTGAACGGAGTTTGTTGCCTGTATGAGCCCGAGTTTCCCTAGAGATCTAGGACGGTGACAGGCTATTTGGGGGCCCGTCCGGGATCTGAACCCGGGACCTCTCGCATAAAACAATGTTTTACAAGTCCCTATCGACCGTCCGTGAAACGGAATTTGCGAAAAATTAAATGTGGACCTAAAACATATGTTATCCAAAGTGACAGCTGAAAATCCAGCCGATTGGGATATACTTCTCCCAACGGTGCTGTTCGCATACAGAGAAGTCCCACAATCAAGTACGGGGTTCTCTCCGTTTGAATTGATATATGGAGCGAACCCAAGAGGACCTCTCACTATTTACAAAGATATAATATCACAACCCGAAAACACCCAATTACCAGTTTCCACCTATGATTTGGTCACTGATACCAGAGACAAAATCATTAGATCCTGTATACTGGCCAGAACATCATTACAGGAGAAAGGTTTTAGGTACAGGCAGTACGCCAACAAAGGGGCAAGAACGATTGTATTACAACCAAATCAGGATATTTTACTATTACTACCTGACAAGAGAGATTTACTATCAACCTCTTGGCAGGGACCATTTAAAGTTGTGAGAAGGATTTCGGAAGTTGATTACGAAATTTCTTTGGATGGAAAGTTGAAAATATTCCATGTAAATATGTTAAAACCATACTATTCTAGAAATGACAGTGACATGAACAAGCAGACGCAGATAACAGATGACAATAACCAGACTGACAAGAATGACAACAGAAACGAAACAACAATTACCCGACTGAATGACATCTCGACAAACGATGCATCGTTAACGACTCATTCTTGTGACAACAAAGACGACGAAAACATATTCACAGTACTGACAATATGGGATAACGACAAGTACGACCAAGTTAACGACAAATTGACAACTATTAGTCTCGACGACGACGACAATGACATTGAAGACAATTTACAAACAGTAGCGTCAGTAATAAATCAGACGGACGTAGACAATACGGAAATTCCAGTACCAATTATGAACGACGACAGTACTATGAAGGACATACAAATCTCTGACACTTTGACACAACAGCAGCGACAAGAAATTTTGTCTCTTCTGAACGACTATAGAACTATCTTCTCAAACAAACCTGGACGGACTGACAAAATAACACATTCAATTGTGTTGACAGATCTAACACCGATCAAATGTAGACCATATTCGATTCCTTTGCATTATAGAGCAAATTTAGATAAAGAAATTTTGGACTTAGAGAAAAATAGAATAATACAGAAATCTGTGTCCCAGTATTCTTCACCAATTGTCCTGGTGAAAAAGAAGGACCAAACCATTCGTTTGTGCATAGACTATAGAAAATTAAATACTATAACCACGACAGATGCTGAGCCAATGAACAGTTGTGAAGACCTCATTTTGAATATGTCTCAATCATCCTTATTTTCTAAGCTTGATTTAGCTAAAGGTTACTGGCAAGTACCACTAGACCCCTCTTCAAGGCATATAACAGCATTCGCTACACCCCTTGGGCTGTACGAATGGAGATATCTTCCGTTTGGTCTCAAGAACGCTCCCGCCACATTTTCAGGTTAACTAGACTGCTATTGCACGGCATCAAAGACGTGCAATCTTATATTGATGATATATGTATCCATTCTTCAAACATGACTTCTCACTTACTTACACTCCAACAAGTCTTTAACCAAATCTTTCTTTTTGGACTTACTATCAAACCTTCCAAGGTTGAAATAGGCTATAAACAGATAGACTTCCTAGGTCATAGGATTTCCGAAAGCAAACTATTGACAGATGATAAAATAGTATCAAAAATTCTCAAC
Source organism: Cepaea nemoralis (assembly GCA_014155875.1). Classification (NCBI taxonomy): domain Eukaryota; kingdom Metazoa; phylum Mollusca; class Gastropoda; order Stylommatophora; family Helicidae; genus Cepaea; species Cepaea nemoralis. Next base: position 9,384 of record JACEFZ010019070.1, on the reverse strand, counting down.
CTAGAAGTTCCAACTACAAAGAAACAGGTTAGAAGCCTATTAGGTCTCATAAACTATTATGCCAAGTTTATACCAAAGTGGGCAGAACTCACATCAGTTTTTTCTAATCTGTTGACAAAAGATCATCCAGAAAAATTTTGTAAGAGTATCCGCTTAGAGGATGCAATGTGCAAATTGAAATCAATTTTTTCTAACCCACCAGTATTAAGATTACCAAACATAGATATACCTTTTATTTTGACCACAGATTCGAGTGCTGTCGCAATTGGAGGATGCCTGATGCAAGAATATCAGGGCTTGAGACATTCAATATTCTACGTCAGCCGCAAGCTGAAAAATGCAGAGATCCATTACTCCACAGTTGAGTTAGAGGCATTAAGTCTACTTTTTTGTATGCGTCGATTATCTAAGATCCTCTTAGGTTCGCATTTTGTTGTTTTAACCGATAATTCGCCGCTGCTGGTACTTAAGCGAGGTGTTCCAAAGAACCATCGTTTGGAAAGATTGTGTCTTCTTCTTCAAGATTTCGACTTTGAAATCCGCCATATCAAGGGCACTGATAACATTATTGCTGACTTTTTATCACGGCAAACTAATGCACCAGCAGACGAACACTAGGCACATTAATTATTCGCCATATAAGAAGCTGTGATATTTTAGTCTGTTGCATAGAACAGTGTACCTCTACACCTACTAGAGAACTTTCATTCAGAAGTATCAACGCCCAAGTGAATAGGTTACGTATAACACCCATGTGGAAGGCAAGGGGAAACCACCACATTATCTTCCCAAGACTTCATGGCAAAACATAAATCAAAGTTAGTGAAGGACGTTAATGGCTGTCTTAGGGCATCCTCGTCCGGTAGGGACAGTCATGAGCCACAGGTGACACCAGACCGTCATCCAGCTACTGATGGCAAAATCATAACTAAAATAAGTAAATTTAGAGTAGGAACATGGAATGTTAGGACATTAAATGAGCTAGGAAAGTTGACCAATGTTCTAGGAGAGATGGATAGCATGAAAATGAATATACTAGGCGTTAGTGAGATGAGATGGAAGGGATCGGGCACAATTATAGCTGACAATCACACAATAATTTATTCTGGAGGGGATACACATGAAAAAGGTGTAGGAATAATATTAGATGAAAAAACAGCCAAGTCAATTAATGGATACTGATGTATCTCAGATAGAGTTATTATGGTAAAAATCAAAGGCAAACCAATAGACATAAATATTATACAAGTATATGCACCAACAGCAAGCAGTAGTGATGAAGAAATACAACACTTTTACGACGAAATAGAAATGGCGATGGCTCAAATTGGATCACAAGAAATAAAAATAATACTTGGTGATTTTAATGCAAAAGTAGGAAAGGGAAAAATGGAGGATGTAGTGGGGAATTATGGTTTAGGTACAAGAAATGAAAGAGGGGAAAAGCTAATAGAATGGGCAAATATCAATGAGATGATAATTGGAAACACATGGTTTAAACACCATAAAAGACGACTGTACACATGGATAAGCCCTGATAAGAAAATACGCAACCAAATTGACTACATACTAATTAATAAAAGATTTAGAAACTGCTTTAATTAATGTAAAGACAATGCCTGGTGCTGACTGTAATAGTGATCATGTACCACTATGTGGACAAATAAAAGTAAGATTAAAGAGAGGGAAAAAAATGGTTAAGAACATGAGACTTAATAAAGAGGTTCTGAAAATAGATAAAGAAATGCAAGAACAATACAGAGTGACTGTGAAAAATAGGTACAATGCAATAACTAAAATACAGAGTATAGATGAACAATGGGAAATGTTAAGGGACTCCATTCATCAAACTAGCAAAGAAGTATTACCGGAGAGAGGCAAAATAGCTAAGAAAAAATGGATGAATGAAGATATCTTAAAACTGATGGACAAAAGAAAACAGAGTAAAAATGACAAACAAGAATACGCTAAGATAAATAAAGAAATAAAAGATAAATGTGGGAAGGCTAAAGAAAGTTGGTTAAACGAGCAATGCAAAAAAATTGAATTAAATTCCATTAAAGATACAAAAAATATGCACAGACAAATCAGTGAGCTTACAGGAAGAAAAATAAGAATAAATACAGGGTGTTTGAAATCAAAAACAGGAAAGATAATATTAGAGGAAGATGCTATAATGAAGAGGTGGAATGAGTATATAAGAGAATTATATGAAGGAGAAAGGGGAGAATTAACAGAAGATAGTAACTTAGAAGGTCCACCTATTCTGAAAGAAGAAGTCGCTGACGCTATGAAACGTATGAAGAAAGGAAAAACAGCTGGGCCAGATGAAATCACAATAGAAGAATTAGAAGTATTGGGAGAATTTGGAGTAGATATATTAACCAAAATGTTGAATGATATTTACAGCAGTGGATATTTACCCAGTGATATGCTGAAATCTTTATTTATAGCTATACCAAAAAGACCAGGAGCAATTGATTGTGAAGATTTTCGTACAATTAACCTTATAAACCATATCACTAAGCTTCTACTCAGAATCATAATGAGAAGAATCAAAAAGAAAATAAAAATGGAAATTAGTGAAGAACAGTATGGATTTGTGGAAGGAAAGGGCACAAACAATGCAATTTATACATTACGGACACTAATAGAAAGGTCAATAGAGAAACAGAGAGACATATATTTGTGCTTCATAGATTATACTAAGGCATTTGATAAAGTAAAACATGATGAACTGATTAAAATGTTGGAAGATATCAACATTGATGGAAAAGATTTAAGAATAATAAAGAATGTTTACTGGAACCAAGTAGCAGCAATTAAAATGGGAAATAAAGAGGGTAGTTACGAACAGATAAAGCTAGGAGTACGACAAGGGTGTGTCTTGTCACCAGATCTTTTCTCCCTGTATAGCGAAGTAATAATGAGAGAGATCAAAGAGATGCCAGGAATACTAGTTGGAGGTTATAATATAAATAATATACGCTATGCAGATGACACAGTATTGGTGGCGGATAATTCAACAGACCTACAACAATTATTAGACGTTGTAGTAACAGAGAGTGCAAGGAAAGGACTCTCCTTGAATATCAAGAAAACAGTAACAATGGTAATATCAAAGAAAATGGTGACACCAAAATGTGACATAGAAATAGAAGGGAAAATCCTTAACCAAGTTGATAATTTTAGATACCTAGGGGCATTTATAACATCAGATGGAAGATGTACAACAGAGATTAGGAGTAGAATAGGGCAGGCAAAAGCCGCTTTTCAGAAAATGAAGAGTATCTTATGCAATAAGTCACTATCACTGAATGTAAGAAAGAGAGTGCTGAAATGCTATGTAGAACCAGTTTTGCTGTATGGCAGTGAATCTTGGAACGTAAATGAACAAATTAAGAAGAAATTAGAAGCAACAGAGATGTGGTTCCTGAGACGAATGTTGCGAATTCCTTGGACTGCCAGAGTAACTAACGACGACTGCCTGAAACAGGCTAATGAAACTAGAACATTATATACAACAATAAGACAGAGACAAACATCTTTCTTCGGTCACGTGATGAGAAGAGAGGCATTGGAGAACATCGTAACAACTGGAAAGATCGAGGAGAAGAGAGGCAGAGGTAGACCAAGAGAAGTTATGCTGGATGGATTGAGACGGTGGCATGGATGAATATCAGCAGCAGAGTTGATCCAGAAAACCAAAGACCGAGATCTATGGAGAGCCATGAACGCCTACGCCAGCAGGCACGGCACTTGATGATGATGATGATAACACCCACGAACATGACACTTTGAGAACCCTATATTACCAATTGCCAAGGTGTTAAAAACAATCCGAGCGATACATAATATCTGTGAAATGATTTCAACCAGTGAACTGACAGTCATCTGTAAAGATTAAGAACACTGCATACTCGCTATTGCTAAGAAACTTCGCAAACAGCCGAAATAGAACTACTTCGATTACAACATGCAAGTGACAGCTATATTAACTGTTAACATTGATGGCACTACACACGGAAAACAGGAGGACAACACACACATCGTCGTTGGATTTAGTTAGTTAATTAATTAGTTATTTATTAGTTAATATATATTACACTTGTATTTAATTATGTATATAAAATATGTCAACCTATAACTTGTATATTTTCTACCATAATATTACAGGTATTTCCACTCATAGGTGAAATATTTTTCCTATACAATTTTTTCTATGTAAGTTATAAACCATTTTTTTGATTACACGTACAAAAAGTACTTGTTACCTTAAGGGAACATATCGCCTAATCCATTTTTCTAAGGGCAGTAAGACTTACCTCAACTTTATTTATATATTTTAACAAAATACTATTTTGTATGAAAGATGTATGAATGACAGAGTGAATGAATTAAATGACGAGAGCGATATACTGAGCGGACAAATTGTACGCAAAACGTATTTATTTTAAATTGTCTGCGTCTTTCATGTAAAAATGTATTACCTGTCTAATTGTTGATACATGTTTAGAATTTAATACACTACATCTAAGCGCCACTGCTTGGAATGCCCCGATCATGCATTACACACATTGGGGTAATTCATGACAAAGGATATCCCAACTCGTGACGCTTGGAGATAAACCACACAGTGAGCACACACTTTATACAAACTCAAAACTGAACACTAACAATTAAAGTACAGTCACTTTATTAGAAACAGCAACATATCAGTCAATACACGAACAAGCCAACAGGAACACGTAGTCAGATGTGATAAAACAACAGCATAACTACATATTCAGCATTATACAACATACGGAAGTAAAAATGTATCGAAATACACACACAGGACAAGATTTGCAGGTGTACTTAAATAGCCAAGACATTTGTCTTGTTAGAACTCTCTTACACAGAGTTTTAATATCTTGGTATCATATGGATACTTGAGAAGGGCGCGGTTGTAAAAACAACTGGGAACGTCACGGAACTTCGGTCAGATAAGCATGTTTAAGAACATAGAAGAGAGAGACCTCTTCAGCAATCATCTTAAAGTGGTGTATGGGAGAATACATGAGTTGGTGATGCAGATATGTAAGTTGCCAAGTTACTATCCACCAAACTACAAACATCGACTTTATGTGATCCTGTGACAGAATTAGGAACAGAACTAATTACCATATAATAACCCATCAAAGCAGGGGGAAGGGGGACTCCTGTCACAGCCTCACATAAGGGCTGGTACCAACATAAAGTAAGAGATACTGGCGAAGGGATAGAACTCCAGCTAAAGGGAAAGAACCGAGTCACTCGAAGGCTCGAATAATCCAGAGCCTTCTCGAAGGACCGGTCAGTGTGTCCACAGCCCCGTGGACACTGATGGGGCCCGCCGATTGCGGGGTCCACGAGAAACTCAGAGAGAGTTGCCACCCGTGTCGGATTGCGACACGTGTGGAAGGACAGACACGGACTGGACATCGATGAAGCAACAGGGCGTACCTTAAGGGGACTTGATAGTAGACCCAATTGTATTTAGGGGTCTTATACATATGTTTAGATAGCTGCTAGAGTTGTTGTGATAATCATGTTCATTGTAAACTCCTGTGATACGCAACTTGCTGATTGCTGGCTTGTGAAAACTCGCTTCGCCAGCGTACTGTAATATATATGTAAATAAATGATGCTAGATTGTATCTGAACGGAGTTTGTTGCCTGTATGAGCCCAAGTTTCAATCCCCTAGAGATCTAGGACGGTGACATATATATATATATATATATATACACTGTATAAATACATAAATTCATGTTTAATAAAAAGCCAAGATACATTACCGTTTGCAGCTTTCCTTGGAAGTCCACCAGAGCCTTAACATCTCTTGCTGCGACTTCCGCATCGGCCCCGAGTGCCATGGCCAAATCTTTCAAGTACGTCTGATAGGCTGCGAATTCGACTCCCTTTCTTACAAAATAAATCGAGTCCAGCAATGACGTTGGAAGCCCTACCTGTAGAGGACAGTATAAAATAACACAAAGTAGTGCAGCTTTTCATAACATAATTACGACACGTGTAGGATGTTGCGGCGATTAACCTTCATCAGCAAACAAAAACATACACAAAACACATCATATAGTTACGGAGATCCCCTGTGACTACATTAAGACGTGTCAACAGAATGAGAAGAATAAAAAGATGAAAAAATGAAAGCAATGAAGAGAAAATAAAAATTGGTGTCTTCTTTTATACCCAACCGAGGGAGTGGGATGTAGAATGATGACCGGGTGGTGGGTGGGTGGGTGTAACGGTTCATTGAGCATCCCAAGTACTGGAGTGGAAGTGGTACAATGAAAAATGGGGGGGGGGGGGGCGGTGGCAAGAAGGTAGGTTGAGAACCTGTGCTGTTTGCCTTCTTTCATTGTACCACTTCCACTCCAGTACCTGGGATGCTAACTGAATCGTTACACCAACCACCCCGTCATCATTCTACATCCCACCCCCTCGGTTGGGAGATCTCCGTGACTATATGTTGTGTTAGTCATAGGAGATCTCCGTGACTATATGTTGAGTTTTGCGTATGTGTTTGTTTGCTGATGAAGGCTAATCGCCGCAACGTCCGGTATGTGTCGTAATTCTGTTGTGTAAAGCTGCACTACTTTGTGTCATTTTATATTGTTTACATTTTCACAGCTTTACCGCAGTTCCGCCAAATTGTATTCATATGTTTACCTGTAGAGGAGCAGCGTCAATATTTATGTACATAGACAGAACCGGCTCTGTAGAGAAAGGGTTAGGCTATAGACGCAGTTCGTAATCCTGCATACCGCACTTGAAACACAACTGCGAGTGATTTGGCAGCAGACCACCTTACCGTGGTTTTTATAACATGGTATGAGTGCCGATTGTTCAGAAAGCAATGACAAACTACTGAAAGTAAAATTGCAACGAAATCACGACCCTAAAAAAGAAATTAATGCGACGCCATAAAGGGGATATGCAATTAGCTTTATAGACACATACACATACACACACATTAAATATATAATCTTCTTCTTCTTCTTCTTCTTCTCTTCTTCATCTTCAGCCATTGAGGTTCTTTGCTGCAGATACAAGCCGTCTCCATTCTCTCACTGGGGGACCTTCTCTTGCCAGTTGTTGATTCCAAGTGCTTGTAGATCTGTATGTATATTATCTCTCCACGGCCTTCTTGGTCTACCTCGGGGTCTACGGTCATTTATTTCTTGAGTGTAAGCGAGTTTTGTTTCCCTATTATCTTCCATTCTTTCTATATTCCCCAGCCATTGCTGCCTATTAGCCTTCATGATACCAGTGATTAGAGGGGACTTAAACAGATCATAAATGTCTTTGTTGCTTCTTCTTTTCCACTCTCCACTTTGTGTATCCCCTAATGGCTCAAGCCGGCTTCCTGGCCTAGAGGTTAGCGACTTTTCTCCGTAATCTCGTAAACTCTCATAGGTAACGTGACGACGGTGACTTACGGGGTATGTGAGCTGGCCGCTCAGAAAGCAATGGCAAACTACTGAGCGTAATCTTGCCAAGAAATCAAGAATCAGCTGAAAGATGCTGATGTTGACAGCGATGTCCTATAAAGGATATGCAAAACATTTTTTTTAATGGGCCCAAAGATGCTTCTTAAGACTTTGTTCTCAAAGGTTTTAACAAGGCTTCGTCTCCTTTAGTTGTACTCCAGGTTTCAGAGCCATACGGCACAACTGGTTTGATCAGTGTTTTGTAAATTGTGATCTTGGTGTTACGAGATAGCACATTTGATTTTAGGTGTTGCAGTGCTATATATTTTAGTAATATATATATACTTTATTCCGTAATCCCGTTTATCACGCAGAGTCTTGTAGCGGGCGAGAAGTGGGAGCGGTTCGTCCCCCGCTGGTGACTTGCGGGATAACTGAGCCTGCCGCCCAGAAAGCAATGGCAAACTACTGAGCGTAATATTGCCAAAACATCAACAGACAGCTGAAAGATGATGCTGTTGACAGCGATGTCCTGTAAAAGGATATGCGAATTTTTAAAAACAATGTACATATATATTCGAGGGAAAGTAACATGAATTATATTATAAATTGCACTGAAGAGAATGGACAACGTAAACTTTTCAGATCACAAAGTGGCTCTTAAGCTATACCCAAAGTAGAAGTATTGTAATTTGATGATCGAGCATACTGCGCATGCACTATAGCCATTACAAACTGGCTGCCCCACTATTGATTTGCACTGTGGAAGATCAACAGACAGACACACACACATACAGACACAACAATATTCTTACCAGGAGACCGTTTTTCGAACGGTCATTAGCTGTAGTGAAGGCAGCAAAGTTATAGAGTGGGAGGACATTTAATGCCGCATAACGAACTACAACATCGCTAAAGTTGAAGTTGCTGCCATTCCAGGCAGGGTTCAATGTAGGCCAGTCATTGACAAAGTCTGTGTCATTCAAGAAAGACGCCACCCCAATCTCTTCAATATTGTCTGATTGTGTTTAGTTTGGAATAGATACAAAACATTATTAGTATTGGGATTAAGCAAACAGATGTAATGTTGGAATCAAAGCATGAATTCATGAAGCAAACAGGTTTAATGTGAAAATCTAAGCATGAATTAATGAATATAACAGGTGTAGTGTGAAAATAAAGCATGAACTCATCAAGCAAATAGTTGTAGTGTGAGAATCAAAGCATGAACTCGTCAAGCAAACAGGTGTAGTGTGAGAATCAAAGCATGAAATCATGAAGCAAACAGATGTAGTGTGAGTATCTAAACATGAATTATTGAATATAACAGGTGTATTGCGAGAATCAACACATGAACTCATCAAGCAAGCAGGTGTAGTGTGAGAATCAAAGTATAAAATCAAGCAAGCAGGTGTAGTGTGAGAATCAAAGTATGAAATCAAGCAAACAGGTGTAGTGTGAGAAGCAAAGTATAAAATCAAGCAACTAGGTATAGTGTGAGAATCAAAGTATAAAATCAAGCAAATAGTGAGAGGATGAATCCCGGGGGAGCAATCGGCAACGAAAGAAAGTGTGAGAAGTTAGAGTTTAGCCGGGGACAGAGAAGGAGTGAGACGTTAGTCGGGATAGTGAGAGGGTTAGATTTTCGCAAGTGATTTGGACAGAGGCTTTCGATAAAGTGAAACATGTCGACATGATAAAGATGCTTGAAGATATAAACATTGATGGAAAAGACCTTAGACTTGTAACAAACGTATATTGGAAACAACAAGCTGTCATCAGAATTGATAATGAAGTAGGTCAATACCAGTCTTTTAAAGAGGTGTGAGGCAGGGATGTGTAATCTCCAGATCTTTTTCCCTGTACAGTGAACATATTTTCTGAAAAAAAAATAGGGAAAAAGTTAAAAAAGGA
>JACEFZ010019069.1:12500-80653 GCA_014155875.1 Cepaea nemoralis | reverse complement strand
GTTTGATGATACAGGACAAAAGAGTGAGTGCCTAGTCCCATTCTGGTACATAGATGTTCACCACAGGACTGTACACTTGACTCGCATGCCAGATCACATGGTCTAACACGAAATATTTACGTGAACTGCGCTGTGGCAAACTCCCCCATGACGGCCAGAAAAACGCTTCACAGACACTCTAAAGATCTCACTGAAAGCTTTTGGAATTCATCACGACACTTGTGAGACTGCTGCCAAAGACTGAAAATTGTAGTGTACATCATTACACAAGAGTGTAGTCACTTGTGAAGCAAACAGGCCTGCAAGAGCTGTGAAAAAAAGCTGGATAGAAAAACTACTGCAGGAGATCCTCCTCCTGGAACGTCAAGCATTCTTTGCTCACATTTTCAAAGACAATTTCGATCCACAATAGGCCTTACCAGCCATCTTAAAACTCACGGCTCGAATATTTCAACCCCACTGGATGAAATGAATGGTCATCATCATTCGTGATGGTCAGACATCATGGTGCAGAGATTTTCACTTCAATCAATCAATCATGTGACATGACGGAAAGCGTGGGCGGTCATGACTCGCCATTTCACTCGATCACCAGAGTCGTGGATCAACTCAATGTTCCTGTCTCTACCATTTCTTTAGGGAATCACAATGAACTAGGCACTTGTAAAGAAGGTGCCGTTGCTTTCTTCCTCGCAGTGACCGTACTGGCCGGGTTACCGCAACCATTGTCATCAACAAGAGATCTTCTGCTGCTATCGCGAAATTTGAGACCATAACCAACAACTATCTGTCGGCTGCCCTCAAAATTTCATCCACCACCTGCCTTCCGTGGCTTCTTTTGAACACTTCCAATAAACGAATACGAATTAACACCACATAATCCACAGAAAATACTAAAACAGTGTCTCCCGAAGAATGAATGCGTCAGGTCGTCGCCATGTTACCAGAATGGATACACATTCCATTTGGCTCACCGTGGTATGTTTCCTATAGCACTTTGGGCTCATGAGACCACTATGACATTTTCAACTCTCCAGTACTGTCTATGTATATCAAACAGCTTTTTGCGTTTTTTTTTTTTACATTTATACAGTATGTTGACAAATACATCAATGAATTCATGTTCAACCAGCTTCATGTTTATAAACACTTAAAAATTTTAAATTATTATACTTTAGACCTGGAATATATTTTCTATTCGTTTATCTTGCTTTTTGAGGGCAGCCGACATATATTTGTGAGTCATGGTCTCGAGTTTCACGACGGCAGGCAGAAGAGCTCTTCTTGAGTCAATGGCTGCGGTCTCCGACCAGTAAGGTCACTGCCATAGAGGAAAGCAACGGCAAACTACCTCTTTAAAAGTGCCTAGTACATCATGATTCGCTTAAAGACTGATCATCGTAAGACAAGGACAGAGACGTTAAAATTAGCAACTTGTAACGTTAGGACGTTTAAACGACGACGAAAAATTAGAGAACATAAAACAAGAAATTGAAAGGAAAAAATTAATATTTTAGATATGTGCGAAACGAGATGGACAGGAGCAGGCATCAAGATATATGAAGATTTCAAGATTATTTATTCTGGAGGTGAAGATCGTCATAGGGAGTGGCAATTATTTTGGACCGGAAAACATCAAAATCTGTTAAAGGATATTGGGCCGTGTCGGACAGAGTTCTACTAGTTAAATTAAGTGGCAGACCTTTTAGCATAAATATTATTCAAGTATATGCCCAACAGGAGAATCCAGTGAAGATAGTGTAGAAGAATTTTATAATGACATAGAGTCTTCCTTAAAGAAATGTAAACATTCAGAAATAAACATCATAATAGGGGACTTCATGCAAAAGTAGGAAATCAAGGGGATAGATACACAGTAGGAAACTATGGTTTAGGAGAGAAAATGAAAGAGGATACAGACTCGTAGAGTGGGCAAAAGAACACAAAATGATTATAGGAAAACCTTGTTTAAGCAACACCCTAGAAGATTATGGACATGGAGGAGTCCTACTAGCAGGATTAGAAACCAGATTGACTACATTCTCATTAGCAGAAGATTTAGAAACGCGCTAACAGTAGCAAAAAAAAGTTCCCAGTGCTGATTGTTATAGTGACCACAGATTACTCACAGGAACATTGAGGATACAGTTGAAAAAAGTCAAGTATATAACAGGAAACACTAAATATGATTTGTGTACAATGAGTAATGACAAGGAAATACAAAACAAATTCAACATAGAAGTACAGAACAGATTTGAAATATTGTCTGATCTAGAGATCCTATTCCAGGATGGATGTGGATCATCAATGGGAAACGTTGAAGAATTCAATCAATGTGGCTGCAGAAACAACTATTCCAAAATTAAAGAAGGTGGGTAGTAAAAGAAATGGATGACTGAAGAAATTTTACACCTTATGGAAACAAGAAGACTCAACAAAAATGAAGAAATTCACAGACAAGTCAGAATATTATGTAAGGAGGAAAAAGAAGCTTGGCTTGAAGAAAAGTGCTTAGAAATTTAAAACCAACACAACAATCAAAATATCAAATTAGTGCACAAAAGATTCAGGAACTTACTAATAAAAGAACAAGTACATCAACAGGGTGTCTAAAAACTAAAGATGGCAAAATCATAATAGAAAAAGACCAGATTCTACATGTATGGACAGATTATGTGAAACACATTTAGATGATAACAGAGACGAACAGTATGATATTAGATTTAATAATAAAGGACCGCCAATTTTGGAGATGGAGGTTCGAAATGTTCTTAAGCATATGAAAGCTGGCAAGGCCCGCCGGTGCAGATAACATCACACAGAAATGATTAAAGACTTAGAAGAATTTGGACTAGAGCAAGTCAATCAGACTGCTGAACACATTATATGATACCTGGAGATATACCTCCTGAATTTTGTAACTCTGCATTTATTGCATCCCAAAAAATCAGGAACCTTGGAATGTGATCAAAATAGAACAATTAGTATAATGAGTCACATCACAAAGATTTTGCTAAGAATTATCATGCAAAGAGTGAGGAAGAAGATCAAACCTGAAATAGGGGAAGAACAATGCTGGTTTGTAGAAGGAAAAGGGGACAGTAAATGCTGTGTATATGCTGCGAACAGTTATTGAACGTGCTTTTAGAAGTAAACAAGGATAAAAATCTTTGCTTTATTGACTATACAAAGGCTTTTGAAGAGTTAACATGTCAACATGGTGGATATGCTTGCAGATCTACAAATTAATGGGAAAGACACCAGACTTATAAAAAAATATATTGGAAACAAAAAGCGCAATAAGGTTTTATAATGAAGTGGGACAGTATCACCCAAATTTAAGAGAGGTGTTAGGCAGGGATGTGTATTGTACGCCGCATCTGTTTTTCAATAGTGAACAGTGAAAATATTTTCAGAAATGTAGAGGATATAATGGAATCAGCATGGAGGACGAAACCTCAATAACATTAGATATGCAGATGATACAGTTTAATTGCAGACAATGCGCAGGACCTGCAACAATAGTAGATGCGGTTGTTGTACACAGTGAGCAACTGGGGTTAGAATTAAATTGTAAAAAGACTCAGGTTATGGTCGTCACTAGGAAGGAAGAAGTGCCACAATGTAATATACAAGTAAATGGAATATTCTTCAACAAGTGAATCGGTACAACTTATCTTGGAACAGTCATAACATCTGATGGGAGATGCCTTGAAGAGATTAGAACAAGAATCGCCATGGCGAAAGTAGCCTTTAGCAAGATGAAAAACATTCTGACCAATAAAAAGATGTCAAATTGAAACGAGAAAAGAGTGTTGAGGGATACATAGAGCCTGTTCTTTTGTATGGATGTGAAACTTGGACAATGAGCATCAAGCTGAAAAGCATCTGATTGCTGCAGAAATTGTGGTTCTGAGGAATGCAAAGAATACCATGGACAGACAGAAAAACCAATGAACTACAGGAGACAAATGAACATCGTAAACTGATTAGAAAATTCGACGTAGACAGTCAAAATTTTTTGACATGTTATGAGAAGAAATGGATTGGAGAACTTAGTAAACAACTGGCAAGATCGAAGGGAACAAACCAAGAGGAAAACCGAGAAGAAAATACCTGGATGGCTTGGCAACATGGCATGGACGAGACAGGAACACTGAGCTGATCCACGACACTGGTGATCGAGTGAAATGGCAAGTCATGACCCCCAAACGCTTTCCGGCTGCACATGTTTGTTTGTTTGATTATTTGCAAATTGAAAGAAACACATTTTTTTTCCTCGACACGTTAATGCTAACTAAGAATTCTTGTTGTTTAATAATTAATTGTTGTTCTCCAAATACCGTTCTATCTGGTGGGTTTTCGTTTTGCCAATGCGGCAGTCTAACGTTCTACTCTTTTCGATTTCCAATTGCTGGGGGTTTTTCACCAGCTCAATTTGCACAAGGGATCTCCTGTTTTTCGCCCTTTTTTGACAGAGGAAGGTATCTGATCTCAGATTTTTGTGTATGTTTGTTTATCCTTTTTAAAAAGTATTAGAGTACTCATTATGATGTCCAAGAAGTTTTAAAACTTCCCGCCAAAACGACGTTCGTCTATGGATGTTTGCATGTATACTATATCAAGGATTCACAATATATGTTAAATTTGATTCTATGTAACATGCAAAAATTTTTTATTCTAATCTCCAAGGTCAGGGGTTAATTGATTAAGATGTTCCTCGTTTAATCAGTGCATCTTTTGCATTGTTTTTTTGTTCTTATCTCTGTGATACTTCTTCCGCCTGGCATTATCCCGTTGCCTATATATTTGAATGTTACCGGCTCTGTGGCGATAGAGTCATGGACGCAATTCCAAATGCCTCATACCGCGTTCGAAGCACAACTGCGGGCATATGGCAGTAAACCGCCTTGCGTTGTTTTTCATATAATGGTATAATAGCCCGTCGTTCAGAAAGCAATGGCAAACTAAGAACATAAACTTGCCAAGAAACCACAAACAGCAAAATATGTTGGGGTTGACTGCGACGTCCTGTAAATGATATGCAATTAACTGCACTACAAAACTACACGCTCTGTTTAACACTAAACAGCCCTGTTTCAATGACATTTTTGACCATGTTTCAATGGGAAAAGGCGGGGCAGATGGAAGAAGGGGGGTGGTAGGTTTTTTTTGTGTTTATTATTTTAAATCTTGCAATACCTACAAGACATATTCGTTCCTTGGGGCTGCGGTGGCGTGTTCCTCATGATGCCAGGAATTCTGTTCTTTTGACCTGGGCTCCCCGGTTGAAACAGCCTAAAATGAAGACCTGGGTATTCACGACATCGTATGTTTAGTGTGATTGGTGTATTCAAACATGGGGCTTGCACCACATCGTTTTTTTTTTTGCTGATTAGAGTATACAGACATGGGGTTTGCAAACATCTTATGTTTAATGCTGATTGGTGGATACAAACAAGGGGAAACAAAAACATCAAATGGGAGTGCTGATCGGTGGATACACACATGAGTCTAGTGCTATATCGGGCATCATTGTCGAGTGTTGATGGTGTTCACAAGCATGCGGGTTGCACCATATCATATGTTGAATGGTGAGGTGGACACACACATGGGGTTAGCAATACATCATGTGTTGTGTGGTGTTGGTGGGAAACAAATATGGGTTAGCAATACATTATGTGTTGTGTGGTGTTGGTGGAAACAAATATGGGTTAGCAATACATTATGTGTTGTGTGGTGATTGATGGATACAAATATGGGGTTAGCAATACTTATGTGTTGTGTGGTGATTGATGGATACAAATATGGGGTTATCAATAATCATGTGTTGTGTGGTGATTGATGGATACAAATATGGAGCTAGCAATACATCATGTGTTGTGTGGTGTTTGGTGGAAACAAATATGGGGTTAGCAATACATTATGTGTTGAGTGGTGATTGATGGATACAAATATGGAGTTAGCACCACCTCATATGTTGAATGCTGATTGTTACATACAAATATGGAGATAGCAACATATACTAATACGCAGTGTTGAAAGTGAAGACCGAGCGCGTATAGGAATGTCCGGAGTGCTGTGATGTCGGTTCTTGATTCACCTCATCTCAACCAAGAGGCCTCAAGGCAGGTAAATAGGTCCCTTAATACTTTTACTTGTATCGATCATCAATTGCTATGAAACTGTGCAAAGATAATTCAAACATTTCGCCTATTTAGCAGGTTTCACGCTCATTTTTTTTGTATTGTGGTATTTATTTCTCGTTATTTTGTAATAATATTTCCGCTTTCTGACACCATAATTGCAAAACAATTTGTACTTTATTTTGATTGTCTGATTGATTGCCTATGATCAGTACATATCATCTTCACATCTTCATTTGTTAATTATATGACCTCGGATGGATCAAAAGAAATGATGTTGGATGAACTGAGCATGTGACATGGAGGAATATCATCAGCTGAGTTGATCCAGAACATCAAAGACTGAGATCTGTGGAGAGACATGAACGTCTACGCCAGCTGGCAGGGCACTTGATGATGAAGATGATGGTGATGCTGATGGGGTAGTATTATCTCTATTGTTGTGATGCAAGACCATGAAACAACTCTGTTTACTGTTGGCCTATTGTAAGCCTCTAATCTCCAACTGATGCGTAAAGGTTTTCCACACATTGGATACAGGAAGTTTCTTACATTTAATGTCTATATGCATTAAAAGACGAGCAGGGGCATTTAATGAAACAAATGGGTAGAAAAAGAAGAAATCGTTCTATCAGAGGATACCACCATTGAGAGAGAGAGAGAGAGAGAGAGAGGAGAGAGAGAGAGAGAGAGAGAGAGAGAAGAGAGAGAGAGAGAGAGAGAGAGAGCAGGGGAGGGGCGAGAGTATTGGATTAGGGATTAGTGAAGTTCATCATCTTTATTGCACTCCTGACAAGTTCATAGGTGTTCCGATCTCATCTTTATCATTTCCGCCAGCGTAAATCAACAAATTACACCAGTTCTGTGTTGATTAACTGGAGGTCTTGTGCTCTTGAGAAAAAGTTCATGTTGGCGGCTCCACGCTTCACACCCATCTCTCTACTTCTGGACAAGGAAGCAGTTTTCCCAAGTGTTTGTCCATCTGTTTTTCCTGCTAAACTTATAGCAATGATGATGATTGCCCTTCCCTCTTCGATCATCACCATATCCGTCAAACTACCGGCTCGCTCGTTGCTTTTCACGATTGAATGTCCGCGTACATATATGAAAGTCAGCGTGGACTAATTGTGATGTGCAAAGTGTGTCCAGCCATCCATGTCCTATGAGCCAGTCTGTATCTTCTTTAGCATATTCATTGAGTCGCTCAATATGCACGAGTGTGAATTCTTTCACATGCTGATAAATTCGGAGTATTGGTTACAACTATCTTTCCACCTTAAACCTGTTTGCTGTCACTGCGAAAGCACAACTTGCTTCCTTGAGAGTTTTGCATCTTGTGCGTGCTGAGAAAACCCATGCACTCTGCTTGCCCTGGACCATTGAACATATCGGCATCGGCCTGTCCAGTGTCTCCATGAATTACCGCAGTGACCTCATTGTATACTGCTGTGGGATCTTGCTGTCTGAGATTCCTGTCACGAGTGATATGGAAAGTACAGGAGATGAATTGCAATCCAAGAGTGATATTGAACATTCTATAGATACATTGCAATTAGTTTTAACTTGAATTATCGGGATAGTGCGTGCTGGGCTGCACACATATAGTGACATTACAAGCAGCCGGTGGTTTCTGAAAATTCCTCCTTGAACCCCATTGTGAGGTTAGTTAATCTAGCCACTCATTACTACTGGAGTGTTTTGTGGAGAGTTGGCTCTCTTTGTTTGGGTTTCTGATTGATTGATTGTTTAATTGACTGATACAGGAAAATATAAAGTTTTAACTATACCAAATTATTGCTCTATAACCAAAACTTGCATTATCTAATTACAAAAGAACTATTTATACATTAGATTCAGGACAAAAAGAAGCAGTCTTATACAAAATAACGCGACAAATACTATAATTTCCACCACGAGCACTTAAACATAGCGATCTAAAATACTGGCTTAATGTCATTTATGAATTAATCCCTCTTCATTGTCAATATGGTTAACTATGGGGCATTGAGGTTTGTACTAGGTGGCATAAAATAGCCAAGTGATAATATGTGACATATGATAAATCAACTAAAAGCAAGCATGAGCCTATGCATGCAAATGTTACAGGAATGTTTTAAATACCCACTGAGCGAAACAGAGAACAAACAAATATATCCAACAAGAAATCAATATTTAAGAAGACTGCTTATAAAAGGGACATATGGCATATTTGGGACACAGTATTGGTGGCGGATAATGCAACAGACCTACAACAATTGTTGGACATTGTAGTAACACAGAGTGCAAGGAAAGGACTCTCCCTGAATATCAAGAAAACAGTAACAATGGTGATATCAAAGAAAATGTTGACACCTAAATGTGATATAGAAATAGAAGGGGCAATTCTTAACCAAGTGGAGAATTTTAAATACCTCCATCCATCCAATCCTCATGTGCCATGCCGGTAAGCGTGGGCGGTCATGTTCGCCATCTCACTCGATCACCAGAGTCGTGGATCAGCTCCGTGTTTCTGTCTCGACCATGCCACAAGGCCAAGCCATCCAGGTACTTGCTTCTAGGTCTTCCCCTTGGTCTGTTCCCCTCGATCTTACCAGTTGTCACCAAGTTCTCCAAGATCATTTCTTCTCATAACATGCCAACAAAATTGTGACTGTCTACGTCTAATGTCTCTAATCAGTTTACGATCTTCATTTGTTTCTTGAAGAACTTGTTCATTGGTCTTTCTGGCTGTCCATGGTATTCTTTGCATTTTCCTCAGAAACCACATTTCTACAGCCATCAGATGTTTTTTCAGCCTGAACTGCTCATTGTCCAAGCTTCACATCCATATAAGAAGTACAGGTTCTTGTAGCATCTCAACACTCTTTTTCTCGTTTCAATTGACATCTTTTTATTGGTCAGTAATGTTTTGCATCTTGCTAAAGGCTACTTTTGCCATGGCGATTCTTGTTCTAATCTCTTCAAGGCATCTCCCATCAGATGTTATTACTGTTCCGAGATAATTGTACCTATTCACTTGTTAAATACCTAGGGGCACTTATAACATCAGATGGAAGATGTACAACAGAGATTAAGAGCAGAATAGGGCAGGCATAAGCCGCATTTAAAAAAAAATGAAGAGTATCATATGCAATAAGTCACTATCAATGAATGTAAGAAAGAGAGTGCTGAAATGCTTATATAGAACGAGTTTTCCTGTATGGCAGCGATTTTTGGAATGTAAATGAACAAATTAGGAAGAACTTAGAAGCAACAGCGATGTTTTTTTTTTGGAGACGAATGTTGCCAATTCCTTGGACTGCCAGAGTAACTAACAACGATTGCATGAAGGAGGCTAAATGAAACTAGAACACTATATACAACAATAAGAAAGAGACAAACTGCTTTCTTTGGTCATGTGGTGAGAAGAGAAGCATTTGAGAACATCGTGACAACTGGAAAGATCGAGGGGAAGAGAGGCAGAGGTAGACCAAGAGAAATGACGCTGGATGGATTGAGACAGTGGCATGGAGGAATATCATCAGCAGAGTTGATTCAGAACACCAAAGACCGAGATCTGTGGAAAGCCATAAACGCCAACACCAGCTGGCAAGGCAATTGATGATGATGATGATGAAACAAGAAATTGAAAGTCTTGAAAAAATCGTTATGAAGGGAGGTGTACCTAGAAAACAGATAAGGAAAAGACCACAAAGTAGATAGATTCAAGATGTGATAGATAATATATACACGATAGAGACAGAACAGAGAGATATGATAGAGAGAAATGTTCAGACTGTTAGCGTACTACGTACTGCACATAGCAAGCTACTGTATGATGATAAATAAGTGTTTAGCTTAACAAAGATTATGGTGGGGACTGAGGCAGGAAGTTACGGAGATTCAGTCTCCTTCGTTATTAATGGATTCGAATCCACATCAATGTGGCTTCATAAAAGTTAGCTCCAAGGTAGACCCATCCTAAAATTGCTATCACGAAATATCTTGGGACATAAAGGTGGCCTGACTTCAAGGTGAAACTGACGGCATGATTGCTGAGTGATCTATACACATATTAGGCTGGCGATATATATGCATCATGGCATGTAAAAGAGATCCTTTAATAGTTTTTTTTAAATAAAATTATTTATATACATGTATTCGGCTCGCGATGATGGTGAAACTACGCCAGAGGGCGCGGACTGTACGATTGGTCTGGAACTCCGGGAGCCGTTCCGACCCTAGTATAAAATCACACGCGCAGGTGGCAATCGGTAACCAATATAAAGGTTGCGGGTTTATTGTTTATGTAGCTTTTATGTTTGTGGAATTTTTATGTATAAAGTGAGGGTTTTATTCATTTTGTTATGACTGTTCATGCAGCATATGAGCTATTTCTCCTCACTAATGTTAATTTAATCATTAAGGATTAACAACTTGTGCCAGTGTAAGGTTGGCTTACACTGTGGTTTTGAGATTAATGTTATTTGGGACTTATTGATGACTGGTGATGTACATGTGCACTGATCACATTATAAATATCTGGATAGAGCATGTCTATTTTTTATAATGGCACTGTTTAGGGATGTAACCAGCAGTTCAGGTTTTGAGGGCAATGTCCCCGGCAGTGACAGGTTTTGTTGTTGAGGGAAGTGTTCCCTGGCATATAATTGTCAGAGCATAGAAGTCTGAAGTTAGCTATTTGTTCGCTAAGTTTACCAGCGGCATAAGACGCAGTTGTCTAAACGACAACAGTTAAAGAGGGGGAATTATTCATTTTTGTTGTTGTAGTTTTGTAACATTGTTGAACACAGGAAGCGGGAGACTGTCTCCCTGTTGATTTCATTATTTCTTTTATAACACTGCTGATATTAGTTTAGTCATGAATAATGACTGGTATCTATGTAATATAGCTTGTATTTGCATGTAACGATTACCCTTGTTGGTATCTGATGTACATTTTTGGGGTGTTTTACTTTAAATGTAATGTCTGATTAGGTTAAGACAATTTTGTTGAGTCCCATTAATAGTAGAGAATTATAAGATAGGGGTAAGAAATTATCACTCCTTTACCCAGGGCCCCGGGGGGTGTAAAGCCCAGTTGTCAGGACGACAACAATTAAAAGGGAGAATAATGTACTCGGATCGAGATGATGGTGGAACTCCGCTAGAGTTTTGGGACTTTTGGTTTGGACTCTGGGAGTCGTTCCGACCCCAGTATAAAAACACATGCGCAGGTGGAACCTGTCTTTCTGTAGTCCACCACACCAAGTTATGAGGCACCAATACCTATAGTAAACTTGACCCTGAAAGGTTTTGCAGTGGTATGTAACCATAATTAATGATTTTATAAGCAATGTATAGCATATAGTATTTTGTTTATGTAAATGTATAGTTCAGTAAAGCTATGAAAGTATAGTAATAATGAAGTGATTATCAAAGTAATCAGATTAAAATATAGCTAATCTTGTACCGATTCCTAGCTTTAATCCTTAAGTTAATAATTTCTCTAGCAGTAACCAAAATTAACTAAAGGAGTATCTTAAGCCAGGTTACAGATAAGCGAGGTTGGAACTCTCGCCTTTTCTTGTAGAAAATGGCACCGATTGATCTGGACTCAACAATGTGATAATATTTACAAAAAATAGATGGAGGAATAAGCTAAAAGCTAATTGAATTAAGTTTTATGAGACTATGTTGTCGATAGAAAAGTGGAAGATTGAGGCACATCGCTTGGAAAAATAGACATGTGTGAGAGTTAGCTCAACAAGTAACATCCAGCCTTTGTTCTCAAAACAACTTAAAAGGTAAATTTGGAATAATGGCTAATGATAAAAGAGAAGATAGTGTTTAACAGGTTAGGAGATAATCGGGCACCCGGGGGTTTGTAATACTTAATAAATATTCAGAACTAATTGTGTTTATTTGCAGCGGTGTAAATTATCATGAGTTTAAGAGGTTTATTGTTGTAAGAGCTGGGCAAATGTTGGCTGTAGAAGTTATTAGGGAAACACCACTGTGACAGTAGTAGATATTATAATATAATTAGGGTTTTAGGCGTTATTATATCTGGTATTGCTATGAATTCATCATAGTCATTATAGATGTTATAGACATGTAGATGATGAGGATTATGAAGATGAGGTGATAATGGCTGTGTGATTAAAGTAAACACATTTGGACTGTAGTCAGTGAAAGGTAAGGTACACAACAATATAGTTAAATTGGGTTGTAATCAGACATGGTGTTGTGAAGTGGGATATGATAAATGTAGATGTTTCCAGTAAATAAAATCAAATAGGCAGTGTGATTGAGTTTGTGGTTTTCCTTGTAGACACCCCACGCTAGCAGTAATGAGGGATATACAATGTATGGGGTAATAAATTATAGTTAAGAGTATATAAATGATAGTAATAAATTATAGTTAAAATAATGCCACATGTGGCCATGCTGGCCATAGAATTGAATGTTTGTGTGGTTAATTGTTGAATATGACACTGCTAAGTAATAGTGAATAGTTATGTGTAAAACAGAGAAGAGTACTTACATGTTATATGTAACAATGATGTATTAGTAGCTAAATGGACTTATGGCTAAGCTATTTGGTTAGGCCGCATGAGTAATAACAGGGATAAATGCCTCAATTGGTGTGTATGGTACTTTTTATAATAGTTACACAGTTTATCGAAAATAGCCGTAATGAATCAACTTTCAAGTGGTTGCTTTAATGTTAAAATTATACACCATTGGGCAGTTTAACAATATCAACATAGGTATAGGAAGTTTGTTGTTCAGCAGTAAGCAAAATCTTGCATCACATCTTTAACAGAAAGCCGGTAATGTTTGTGTAGGGTCTCAAGTTGTTGATGGAATCAGTGGTCTAAGAGTCCGTTCTTAAGTAAACATGGCACTTGGTCGCACGATGGAAAGGATGTCGTTGATTCTAATGCTACGTGCCACCTATAGCGAAGATGTGTTGGTGTTAGGTATGTCCCATGAGACATAATAAAGTTAGAATTATAAACCGGTACACTACAGAAAGAATGGAGAAAAGAGCAATTAACCGGACATCTATCCCAAAGTATAGCACACTAATTGTGTTGGCCTCAATCAGCGCTTGCTGATTATTAATTTGTAATGATATTAGATATTTTAACTCTCCTATGTGCAAGTGTTGCATTTGCACATTCTACAAATATTGTGATTCCTAACTGTGTCCTTTGCTTTTCATAGTTAAACATGTTTTACTTGTTGGTTATTAATTTGTAATATCATACTGTAATGTGTGTGGTGTCATATTGGTGTTGATATCCTTTATCAAAACATGGACATTGCAGGAGTAGTGTGTCCTATATCATATGGCATCCCTCATAAGTTTAGGTATTTAAATGACAGAAGGTGGGGAAAAGGTGGTGCATTGAGTATCATGATGGTGAGTTATGGTTAATTCTTGACATATGGTGCATCAGAGTGCAACTGAGATGACATGATGATAGACTGGTGTATTTCAATTCTGATTTCATTGAGGTAACATCAAGGAATATAGTATTTGGAGTTTTTGAAACCGGTGTTAATGAGAAAGCAAAGGTCACCAGGAAAGTAAAACCCATCAAGTATGACATACATAAGAAGAACAATTACTGTTATGTTCTTCTAGATAAAGGAAGCTATGTTAATTATTATCCATGACTGGGTGCAGTGATGTAGGTACCAGATTGAACACTACATGGATGGGCATTGTCTTATAAGTATCACATGATGATGACTATGATGATTGTGATGGTGGCTATGATGATGGTGGTCATGTGATGATGATGATGGCCATGATGAGGATGATGATTATATCCGCCAGGGGCTGAAGTGGCCTGTGGTAATCGAGGTGGATATATGTAGACTATATTGTGATTTTAACCACAATCAGGGTTATGGTGTGGAATTGAGGATGTGTGATGAATGTGTAGAAAACATTGGATGCTGTAGAATATGTGCTCCCTGTCATTTATATTTTATGTGGGTATCAGTGTTGTCCAGCTTAAGCATCGTATAGTTAATGTGGATTTACATAGTCCGTGTCTGTTTGTGCCACGAGGGCATTGCTTGTGTACACGATTGTTGGAGTAGTTGTCCGGTGAAGTCCCTGTGTTGAGACAACTGAATGTCTGATGGTGGCGGAGTCTATAATGTTGTGTATTGTTGTATAGGAGTAAAGCGTACTATCAGATGTGGGACACAGGAGTACAACCTGTCAATATATGTTTTTTTTAGTAGGGAAAAGAGTACGGTGTGTTAGAAAAGCAGTTTCCGGTGTGTGTAACAGTAGGTAGAGGATTGTAGAGTATTATACTGATGATGTGGTAGGTGGTATTTGAACTTGGTTATATCATGTATTGAACATTGATAGTGTTCTATGAATATGTGGTCTGAGTAGAGTTGACCAGGCAAGAACTAAGTGAGAAGTCGAACACTATTGCCCCGTGTTACCAGTGACTTGGCACAGATTAATGCATACAATATTCTACAATGTGTAGGCAGAGAGTTTATTATGGATTCCTTGGTAAATGTAGGCATTTTGGTATGTAGGAATGGCAGCCTAATTACCAGCACAAAGATTGTCATTCTGATGTGTGTTAACAAAATCAGTGTTGAGATGTTGTGTTTGCTTGCAATTCTGATTGTATGTTAACCAAATCAGTGTTGAGATGTTGTTTGCTCGCAATGTCTGAGTATGTTAACCAAATCAGTGTTGAGATGTTGTTTGCTCGCAATGTCTGATACATGTTAAACTGAATCAGTGTTGAGATGTTGGCGTTTGCTTGTGATGTCTGGTGTAAGTGATCTAATCAATAAGTGTCAAGATGTTGTATCTTGTTTGCGTCTATTCGTCACAAGTACAAGAGTGTTGTCTGTCTTACGTAGAAAGATTCAGTGTTGGTGTTGTCTTGTTAGGTCATCAAGTTGAGGTTTTTGTCTTTGCCTAATAGTATTTTTGTTATTTTTATTTTATCTACAGGAAAAGCCAGAATTCTAGTTTTAGATCTTAGATTTTCCTGGGTATTTGGTAGATTAGTTTTTGGTAGATTAGTTTTTGGTAGGTTAGTTTTTAGTACACTTGAAGTTTTTGCTATACTTATGAGTTTTCTTCGCTGGATTAGAATTTTAGCTGTTTGGGTTCTAACTTCTTTATTGACGCTACATGTCTGCATATTATTGTTGCTTTTAGAAGTTTAATAAACAAATGATACTTGTGTTATTCTTACTTTGTCGTTTAGTTGACAGACTCTAATTATATAATCATTGGTGGTAGAACAACCCTCGGAGTAATTCTTTGTTTGGAATTGGAGACAATTTGTCCAATTCCCTGTCGACCCATTCCTGGATCTTCTTAAACTTAATTCTCTATTGTTCTTGTTAACCGAGGACGGTGAGAGGTTCTCTCTCTTTATTCATTTTCTTCTTTGGACATACGCAGTCAGGGTTGCGCTCTTCTCCTCACATCACCGTAGCAGAAGTTAATTGTGTCCTTTGCTTTTCAAAGTTAAATATGTTTTACTTGTTGATTATTAATTTGTACTGTCATACTGTAACTGGTGTGGTGCCATATTAGTGTTGATATCCTTTATCAAAACATGGACATTGCAGGAATAGTGTGTCCTATACCATATGGCATCCCTCGTAAGTTTAGTTATTTAAGTGACAGAAGGTGGGGGAAAGTTGGTGCATTGAGTATCATGATGGTGAGTTATGGTTAATTTTTGACATATGGTGCATCAGAGTGCAACTGAGAGGACATATATCATATCACGAAAGCACACACACATATCCATACATACACGAACACAAACACACACATATATATTATATATATATATATATATATATATATATATATATATATATATATATATATATATATATATATATACATATATATATATATATATATATATATATATATATATATATATATATATATATATATATATATATATATATATATGTGTGTGTGTTGTGCACTGCCAACTGGTGTAGGCTTTCATGTCTCTCTACAGGTCTTGGTCTTTGGTGTTCTGGATCAATTCTGCTGATGATATTCCTCGATGCCACCGTCTCAGTCCATTAACATCACTTCTTTCGGTTTGCCTCTTTTCCCACTGATCTTTCCATTCCTCATGATTGTCTACAGTTCCTCTCCTCTCATCACATGGCCATAAGAATACCGTTTGACTCCTTCATATCGTTGTATATAATGTTCTAGTTTAATTAGCCTCTTCCAGGCAATCGTTGTTACTTTGGCAGTTCAAGGTATTCGCAGCATTCGTTGTAGGAACCACGTCTCCGTTTCTTCCAAGTACGTCTTAATATGTTCATTTAAATTACACGATTCACAGTCATGCAGCAAAACTTTTTCAACATAACATTTCAGCACTCTCTTTCTTGTATTCAACGATAGTGTCTTAATCCATAAGATACTTTTCATTTTTCAAACGCAGCATTTCTTTTATCTATTTTACTCTTCTTCTCTGTCCCGGACCTTCCATCCAATGTTATGGTTATCAAATTTGGGCGTCATCATTTTCGTTGATATAAACATTGTTACTGTTTTCTTGATAATCAAGAAAAGTCGTTTTTTAATTTTTTTATTTTTATTTTATTTAATTAATTAATTAATTAATTTTTTGTATTTTCTATTACTTGTCAGGCAAGTGTGATAGCCACTGCGCCTCATCGGCTCTCAGATATACATTGATGAGTTTGTTAATTCTTATGTCTTGTATGGTTCCTCAAAAGTTAGTTAATTCATATATCTGCTATGGTTCTCCAAGTTAGTTAATTATTATATCTGGTATGGTTCCCAAAGTTAGTTAATTCTTATATCTGCTATGGTTCCCTTAGTTCGTTAATACTTATATCTAGTATGGTTCCCCAAGTTAGTTAATTCTTACATCTGATATGGTTCCCCAAGTTAGTTAATTCTTATATCTCCTATGGTTCCCCAAGTTCATTAATTCTTATATCTAGTATGGTTAACCAAGTTAGTTAATTCTTATATCTGGTATGGTTCCCCAAGTTAGTTAATTCTTACATCTGGTATGGTTCCCCAAGTTAAATAATTTTTATATCTGGTATGGTTCACCAAGTTAGTTAACTAAATTAATTATTATATCTGCTATAATTCCCCAAGTTAGTTAATTCTTATATCTGCTACGGTTCCCCTAGTTAGATAATTCTTATATTTGCTATTGTTCCCCAAGTTAGTTAATTCTTATATCTGCTGTGGTACCCCAAATTAGTTAATTCTTATATCTGCTATGGTTCCCTAAGTTAGTTAATTCTTCTATCTGCAGTGGTTCCCCATGTTAGTTAATTCTTATAGCTGCTATTGTTCCCCAAGTTAGTTAATTTTTTTATCTGCTAGGGTTTCCCCCAAGACATTGATTATAACATGTTAACTGATTAATTGCCATGGGATTATTTATCGCCTAAAGCTACCTCCTGTATCTGCCATAGGTTTATATACAGTAGTTTTCCCTATGCATCGCCATTTAATTTGATATATGATACAACAAATCTGTTGACATATTAACTGTTAGGTCACAACGTAGGCACACCCCTACTCGCCATTTTCCGCCATTCATTTTTGTTTGGTCCAAACCTACTTTATTGGTTGGCACTGAATCTGTTAACATTTAGTTTCGCTCTACCCATTAATCAAGTGTTGTCTAAACCAGTACTGTTTACAGCAATAGGCCCCAAACACTCTCTGTATCTGGGTATAATTATTATGCTTCTTTCAACTTGGACAAATCTTAGACGAACTACTGAACGTAAACTTGCCCAGGAATCACGAACAGTCAAAAACATGCTGGAATTAACTGCTACATCCTGTAAAGCAGGGATGGCCAACACAAGGCCCGCGGGCCTGCATGCGGCCCGCCGTGAGTCATGTTGCGGCCCGCGGAGCTAGGTCAAATGAACATAAATGTTAACTTTATTGTACATATCACTAAAAGAACATTACATCATGAGACGTTCGTATCATATACTTTTTAAATTATAGCTAAGGAGACATTTGAAATATCTCGCATTTTAGAAAAATTTATTGGTTTTGAGTTATTTTTAAAATCCCGCATTTTCGGGAAAAATGCATAGATTTTAGCTATTTCAAATATCCCGCTATTTGACACGCAAGGTTACTTAGTTGTTTGTTTTTCCCCGACGCTAGGTGTTGATAAAATTTAATATGAGACTGCAACTTTTGATAATATATGTTCTGCTGGTCTTCGGCGTCTTCAGGAAACTCGCAAAGCTATCGGCTCATACTCATAACTACTTTCAGTCCAGCTTGACAAAGTTCCGTGTTATTCTGTAGTTTCGTTCTATTTTCGCCACTGCTGTCTAGAGAGATTTTGCGATCGGTGTTAAAATACATATGTATCATATTTATAGTAAGAGTTCAACCTACTTAACCAAGTATCCTGTCTACCATATCGGTTCTATAGGTAAATAAACCCTGAAACGTTTTATTTAATGTACTTACATTAATTAATAATATTAATTAGTATTACCCGAGGTGTTTATTTTTTTCAGTTAAAAACGAAGACCTACCATGGCGTCAAATAGTAAAGACGTTGGACCAAAAATGATAAGAAACACAAAAGAATTAAGAAGTTTTCAAGACAGGTGGACTATAAACTATATTTTCGTGGAAATTAAAGCAAAGCCCATATGCTTGATATGCAATGAATCTGTTTCTGTCTTGAAAGAGTATAACATCAAACGAGGCTAAACATGCAAATAAGTTTGATAAGTACAAAGAGCAATTTCGACAAGAACAAGTAAATGACTTCAAAAAAATTTCTGCACACCAAAAAAATATTTACTAGAGCGGGTTCAGAGTCAATATGTTATGTAAAAGCTAGTTATGCAGTAGCCATGATACTAGCAAAAACAAAAAAATCGAAGCCATATTCAGATGGTAAATTGGTTAGCGAATGTTTGGCAGAGCTTCGTTGAAATTCCTGTGTCCAGAAAAGAAGAAGGATTTCTCAAAAATAAGTCTGTCTCGTCAGACTATTACTAGGCGCGTGGACGACATTGGAAAACATATTGAAGATAATTTGAAAAGTTGAGCATCCGTGTTTATATTTTATGCTCTAGCATTGGATGAGAGCACAGATAAGGCAGATACTGCCCAACTGGCAATTTTTGTCAGAGATGTTGATGTCCATTCTAAAAAGACAGAACAATTAGCGGTACTGTATCCACTTTAGGACACTACTAAGCCACGAGGTTTCTTAGAGGCAGTTACATCGACATTGAATCGCTTTTCGTTACAACTTAACTTATCGGGTTTAACAACGGATGGTGCTCCAGCTATGGTTGGGAAACACGAAGGTTTAGTAGAATTGATTGAAAATGAGGTATCCAAAGCTGGTAATACTTCAATGCCAATTTTAATTGCATTATTCATCAGGAGAATTTATGTTCGAAGTCCCTCAAAATGGACCATGTCATGAAAATGGTCGTCAAGATAGTGATCTTCATTAAGTCGAACGGGTTGAATCTCCGTCAGTTCCAAGATTTTCTAAAGTCGTTGGACTCAGATCATAATGACGTTACATTTTATGCAGAATTAAGATGGCTGACCCGTGCCAAATGTTGAAAAGAGTGTTTGATTTGCAGCAAGAAATACAATCATTCTTTGCAAGCAAGTCATAAAGTATCCCAGAGTTTGAAGACAAAGAGTGGGTTTGCGATTTCGCATTTCTGGTCTACAAGGGAAAGATAAATAAATTAATAAGATGTATGATCATATTTCTGCATTTCAAATGAAACTTGGTCTTTGGGAACAACAATTGAGGACAAAATAACTTTACTCGCTTTCCTACATTGTCATTGCAACCAGAGTCAAACAGGAGGCGGCGGATAAATACGCTTCTTTGATATCTGACTTAAACCTCGAATTTGAAAACCGATTTCAGGATTTAAATAAAAATCATCATGTGCTGTTTTGTGCATTTACAACGCCAATCGCGGTAGACGTGAATTTATTACCAGGAAGATTAGAAATGGAACATTATGAAATGTCTTGTGATACACAGTTAAAGGAGAAATTCCATCAAGTTGGTTTGGAAGAGTTCTATACAACTTATTTGGACAAGGATAAATATCCTGCGTTTTACAAACATTCTCTGTCGATGGTTCCACTATTTGGAAACATTTATACGTGTGAACAGCTTTTTAGTCGCATGAAAAACATCAAATCACAAGTGAGAACACAAATTACTGATGTTACTTTTGAAAACTGTTTGCATGTAACGACAACATCAGCCGAGACAATTTTGATGCACTTAGATCTGCAAAACAAAGTCAGATGTCTCACTTTAAATATTTTTTATAATTTTATTTTTATTTTCTTCAAAGAAATCAATCAATCAATCAATCATGTGCCATGCCGGTAAGCGTGGGCGGTCATGTTTTGCCTTCTCACTCGATCACCAGAGTCGTGGATCAGTTCTGTGTTTCTGTCTCGACCATGCCACGAGGCCAAGCCATCCAGGTATTTGCTTCTATGTCTTCCTCTTGGTCTGTTCCCTTCGATCTTACCAGTTGTCACCGAGTTCTCCAATTCATTTCTTCTCATAACATGCCCAAAAAATTTTGACTGTCTACGTCTAATGTCTCTAATCAGGTTACGATCTTCATTTGTTTCTTGAAGAACTTGTTCATTGGTCTTTCTGGCTGTCCATGGTATTCTTTGCATTTTCCTCAGAAACCACATTTCTACAGCCACCAGATGTTTTTTCCGCTTGTCTGCTCATTGTCCACGCTTCACATCCATACAAAAGTATAGGTTCTGTGTAGCAATTCAACACTCTTTATCTAGTTTCAGGTGATATCTTTTTATTGGTCAGTATGTTTTTCATCTTGCAGAAGGCTACCTTTGCAATGGCATAGATCTAATTTCTTCAAGGCATTTCCCATCAGATGTTATGACTCTTTCGAGATAACTGTACGATTCACTTGTTTAAGAATATGCCAATTTACTTGTATATTACATTGTGGTATTTCCTTCTTCGCGTGACGACCATAAGCTGTGTCTTCTTACAATTCAATTCTAACCCTAGTTGTTCACCGTGTGCAAGAACCGCATCTACTAAATGTTGCAGGTCCTGTTCAATATCTGCAATCAAGACTGTATCATCTGCATATCTACTGTTATTGATGCATCGTCCCCCAATGTTGATTCCCTCTATATTTTCTATATTTCTGAAAATATTTTAACTGTACAGAGAACAAAGTTCTGGAGACATTACACATCCCTGTCTCACACCTCTCTTAAAAGGTTGATATTGATTTACATCGTTATCAATTCTTATGGCAGCTTATTGTTTCCAATATGTTTTTTTTTTACAAGTCTAAGGTCTTTTCCATCAATTTGTGGATCTTCAAACACCCTTATCATGTCGATATGTCTCACTTTATCGAAAGCCTTTGTTGTAGTCAATACAGCAAAGGTGTAGATCTTTGTTTACTTCTATAGAGCGTTAAATTACTGTTCTCAGTATACACATAGCATTTACTGTACCCTACCCTTCTACAAACAGACATTGTTCTTCTCCTATTTCAGGTTGTATTTTCGTCGTGATGTAACTTATTATACTAATTGTTCGATGTTGATCACATTCCAAGGCTCCTGATTTCTTTGGGGTTGCAATAAATACAGAGTTACATAATTCATCATATATATTTCCAGTATCATATATTGTATTCAGCAGTCTGGTAACATTATCCATTCCATATTCTTCTAAAGCATTAATAATTTCTGTTGTGATGTTGTCTGAAACGGGGGTCTTGCCAGATTTCATATGGTTAAAAGCATTCTGAAACCCCATCTTCAAAATTAATTGTCCTTAATTATTATTGTTAATATTATACTGTTCTTCTCTGTTGTCATCATAAAGGAGTTTCACATAATCTGACCATACATGCAAAATCTGATCTTCTTCTATACTGATTTTTCCATCTTTTGTTTTTAGGCAGTCTGCTGATGTACGTGTTCTTTTATTAGTAAGCTGCTGAATTCTTTTGTGCATTAGTTTGGTATTTTTACTGTTGTGTTGCTTTTCAATTTCTATGCAGTTTTTCTCGAGCCATGCTTCTTTTGCCTCCTTACTTAATATTCAGACTTTTCTGTGAATTTCTTTATATGTGGCAGGATTATCTTTGTTATGTCTTCTTGTTTCAATTAGTTGTAAACTTTCTCAAGTCATCCATGTCTTACGACGCACTTTCTTTAATTTTGGAATAGTTGTTTTCTGCAGCACAACTGATTGAATTCTTCAAAAGTTCCCATTGATCATGCACATCTTGAAATAGGATCTCTCGATCAGACAATATATCAAATTTGTTCTTTACTTCTATGTTAACATTATTTTGTATTTCTTTGTCAGTTTTCAATGTGCACAAATCATATTTAGGGTGCCCTGTTGTATACATGACTTTCTTTAACTTTACCTTCAATGTGTTTGTAATTAATCTGTGATTACTGTAACAGTATGTATTTGGGGACAGTTTTTACGACTGTTAACGCATTTCGAAACCTTCTGCTAATCAGGATGTAATCTATCTGGTTTTAAATCCTGCTGTCTGGACTATTAAATGCCCATAATCTTCTAGGATGCTGTTCAAACCATGTGTTTCCTACAACTATTTCTTGTACTTTTTCCCATTCTACAAGTATGCATCCTCTCTCGTTTCGCTCTCTCAAACTATGGTTGAATACACTGCACCCATCGCCTTGATTTCCTACTTTTGCGTTGAATATATAGCGCTCATCATAAACTGTATATACCAGTCAACACTCCATGAGCGAAGTGGTCAATAGCAGGTCACTGCATTATACCAATGTTTGCCTGAGTTGACCTGGGAACCCAGGTCCATTTTACAAAATCCACCTCGGTGGGGATTTTAACACATTATCACTTAACCAAAAGATAAAATATCTAGCCACTGTACTATCTATCTAAACTCCACTATTCTTGTTTCTGTAAGTTAATTAAGTAACCCTTCACCCATTAGTAATTATCCATTTATACATTAATTTATCAACTTAATTAATAATTTTAGAGTATTATTTTATCCATCCATCCACCCATCCACCCCACCCACCCACCCATCCATCCATCCGTCTGTCTGTCTGTCTGTCTGTCTGTCTGTCTGTCTGTCTGTCTGTCTGTCTGTCTGTCTGTCTGTCTGTCTGTCTGTCTGTCTGTTTATCTATCTATCTATCTGGGTGTTTGGGATGGGTGTGGGGGTGTGTCTGTAAATGGGATATGCCTGTGTGGGTCTGAGTGTGTGAGTGTGGATGGGATAAATGTGAGTGGGTGAAGGATGTATGTGTGGGCGGTGCGGATGTTCGAAGGTGGAGAGAAGTGTGTGTGTGTGTGTGTGTGTGTGGGTGAGAGATGTGTGAGCGGTGATGTGTATGGGGAATGCATGTCAACTTGGAGGATTTATCTAGTTAATTCACGTAAGTTGTGTGATTTCTGCAGTATGTACCTGACGAGATGCAGCGAAATATGCCAGGTAATAATTCGTGCAATCTATTGCTTGTGTCTTCGTTATTTAAAAGATATATGTCAGGATGGGGGATGTGTGTTTGTCTGGGTGGTTGGGGGTGTGTGTGGGTGGGAGGGTAGATGAGAGATACATGTGCTGATGGGTGGGTGGGTGATGTGTGGGTGTGAGTGGTTGATGGATGAATACGTGAGTACTATGTATCTATCTATCTATCTATCTATCTATCTATCTATCTATCTATCTATCTATTTATCTATCTATCTATCTATCTATCTATCTATCTATCTATCTATCTATCTATCTATCTATCTATCTATCTGTCGGTATATCTATCTTTCTGTCTATCTGTCTGTCTGTCTAGATAGAGAGTGCGGACGTGTGTTTCTGAGCTCTTACTTCTTGGATTTTTATTACTGCCAGCTGAATTAACCTAACATGTTTTTTTGTTTTTTTTTTAAATATCATTGTGCCAGTTGTGATTCTATGGATGTGGTTAAATAGTTTTAGAATAATACAAGTGGTGATTTTCGCAACAATGTGTATTAGATTCGATATTCATTTCAAGTGATAGCTGAACTCTAACAAAATTAGACGAATAAAGTGCATCTGCGTCTCAAAACCAACCAACCACAACACATGACTTCAAATTGCCTGCGGCGCTTTTAGACTGCAATGCGATCGCTGCATTCTTCAAGCGGATTTGATAACATTAGGCAATAATGTCATCGGTAGGAGAGGGCTCTTTGGAGGTGACTGGTGTGAAAACAAGATCCGGTTTACGATCGCAGTGAATAAAACTTACACACTAAACAAAGAGAAGGCAGTTAAGACCAGGTGTGTGAACCCAAGCCTCCGAGTAGTCCAACACACCTACTCTGACCAATGCGTTACAGTAGCCTTTAACAATACACTGAATTATGATGCATTTCGAACTTGCCTCCTCAACTATTACAAGCCTTAACTAATTCAACACAGACAAATAGGCGCGGATCCTACGCGAAAGACCTGATTACGACGCCGATCCTTAAGATACATTTGTATCACTCGAAAAACTAATTCTTAGCTCAGGGCAGTGTTGAAAACATTACATCTTGGCTAATCTTAGACTTTGTCGAGCTGGAAAACTCAATACTTACATTCACGAGTAGAGACATATCAAAGACACAAGACATCATCAGCATGCTCGTCTCGAGTGAGGAATCAGAATCTACACAGCCTACAACTACAGCTGTGGACATCACAGCAGAAAATGTTTCTCAACTAATAATCCAATGGATCACCTCCAAAATAACTTAGAGACCAACGTAAGAGTGGCAGAAGAAATGCCAGCCTTAGATAACACCCCAAATATCAATGGACAATCATGCGATTGTCATAGGCGCATTGAGGTAATAGAACAATACTTAAAGGCGCTAGTTGTTACTGTTACAGCGAATACTGAAGCGAACAACAAGACCAGTGACTACACTGCTCTCAAAGCAGAAATCACGCTCCCGAGAGAGGAAAATCTGTTGCTAAGAAAAACAATAGAAACTTTACAGCATGAGTCCACCACCAACCCAACTGAACAAGCGTGTAGTTCCCAAGCAGCTGTACCAACTTCTTCGGAGAATCTAGAAGTCCAGTTTCACCAAAAACAAATAACCGGACAAGACGCGAAAAAACCTCAACGTGCAGAGGAAGATAAAACACTACAAGCAGTCTATCCCATTGATGTAAAAGTAAGCAACAGATTAGAAATGCTTCAAGACAATTCGTCAGAAAACGTACAGTGCTATAGTGCCCTGCCAACAGACAACGCACGCCTGCAGTAAACACAGGGAGAGTCACATGGAGACGTACAGACTGCTGCTGAATGGGAGAAAAACGGGCAATGCGTACTAAAAACCAACATATGCAGACAGCACCACCCGACTGTACACACATCATAATATGCGACCCTTTAATGAAAGGTCTATACAGCAACCGGATGGCCACTTCAGACAATAACATTGTTTCCATAATCCCATTGCCTGGGGCCGGCATTGACTGGCTAACAGACAAGATTGGCAGGTTGGCTGTAAATCGTAATGTTAGAAAGACAAGCGTATACATTGGTATTAACACCATGAACAACAAGTAATCACAGTATCTCAACTGCTGGCACTCTTGAAGGGGTTACATCGTACTTTTCCTAACTCGTCTATCTTCTTCTCCTCCATCATATCACCGAGTTATGGATTCCAGCGACGTCTAGCTGACATAAATAACAACATATTGCAGAAGTGTTGTTCTCACAACAACATACAGTTCATCAACAACACACCGTAGTTTACTTCACAGGCTGTTGCACCAAAAAAGCGACTTGATAAAGATAAAATACATTTGTCTACAATGTCAACAATTGGCTTGCTCGTCAAAAATATCAAATACCCAGAACGGACACAACATACATCCAATACCGGATTCGTGTAGGACACTTTTAGCTACTTCACCTGAAACTCAAGACTCCTGTGAGTCGTCGCTAGAGCTACGGAGTTCCTGCTTGGTGCGACGCTTTCCGCGCTGCGGAAAGAGACCGAGCCATATGGGGTAAAACCCGGTGAAATGAAGTCGACCCTGTCGACATTTAAGCGACTTTTATCATCTATCAATGGCTTTAATTTAGACACACAGCCCCGGGAAGGTTAACCCGGTCAACAAATGCCCGCAGAAATCGGATGTGTCGGCCTAACGGCGCAAGAACGCAGCTCTGCTGTAAAAAGGCACAACGCAATCACGTCCGAAAAAAAAACTCCGGATGAACGCAGAAGAAGAAGAAGAAGAAGTAGAAGAAGAAGAAGTAGAAGAAGAAGAAGAAGAAGAAGAAGAAGAAGAAGAAGAAGAAGAAGAAGAAGAAGACACACAGCGACTCCATTTTCACTACAGTTGTTGATTTCTAATGAGATGTATGTAACTGCTTGCAATATTTGATAATATTCTTGAAATATGGAGCAAGTTTACTTTGTTGAAATTCGCATAACAGCATGCAAGTTGCAGTCCGACAATATAGACCTATTCTTAGATTTGTTGATCTTCAAGCAAGAGAATACTTGTTCGCAAATGTATGTTGATCCAAATAATGATACAAGTTTAGCTGCAAATTCACGTTGGGAAATGATTCTTGTGATAAAGATCCATAGAAATCCAGCAAACCATCTGACTTGAATTTCTCTTTCAGGTCATGATCTGCTTGTAAGTCAAGCAGCTCCAACTGTATGTCCTCTGTGGCTGTATCAGCTTCTGCACTAAAAGGTGAACTGAGAATATTGAACTATGGCTCTAATTTCTTGAAATCTTGGAATCTCCATCCAATCAATGCATCTAATTGGGCTTTGAATTTTTCAGTCATTTCACCAGAAATGGTTTCGTGTTTCAGCAAAGGGAAGTGACAAAATCTTTTTTCACTTGCTTGTCTGGAGACCAATGAGAGTTTTGCCTGAAATGATTTTACATATACATACAATTCATGTGCAAACACACCATTGCCCTGAAGTTTGACATTCAGTTCATTTAACTATTCCATAATTTCAATGGCAAACATAAAGTCTAACTGCTACTCTTTATTGACAATTTTAGTATTAAAGTCACATGCAATGCCCTTCATCTCTAGGAACATCACTATTTCTTCTTTGAGTTCCCACACTCGCCTCAACACCTTGCCGAGACTCAGCTATCGAACATTGGTGTGGTTCAGGACATCGGAATGTTCAGTTTCCAAATCGTCAAGTAATGACTTGAACTGTCTGTGATTATGTCCTCTTGATCTGATGAGGTTGATGACACTGACAACTGGGTCAATAACATGCTTGATATTCAAAACAGTTTTACACAGACTTTCTTGATGAATCACACAGTGAAGTGGTAATAATGTGTGGTCATGATATTCTGCTTTAATCTTATCACTTATCAACTTTACCAGACCTACATTATTTCCAGTCAAAGCACGAGCTCCGTCAGTTATAACACTTGCCGTATTGTTCCGAACTAACCCAGTTCTTTCAATACAGTTAGTAACAGCATTGAATATATCATGGTATGTGGTTGTGTCTTTGAGTGACTCAACACTCAGTAACTCTTCAGTGAGTTTGAAAGAAGTGTTTATTCCACGTATAAATATCAATAATTGGGCAGTATCATGTACATCGGTACTCTCATCCAATGCAAGAGAGTACTACAAAAATTGTTTACTTGCATCTTGAAGTTTATGCATCAAATTGTCACTGATCTTGTCAACACGTCTGACCACAGTTCTCCTTGATAAAGTAATGTTGTCAAATCTGTTTTTTTTTCCTTTTTGTTCTGGACAAATAATGTTTGCTGCATCTAGCAAACATTCCTTAATGAACTCGCCATCAGAAAATGGCTTGTTCTGTTTTACAATTCTGTGTGACAGCACAAGACTAGCTTCAGTTGCAGCATCTTGAATTGAAGACTGCTTAGTGAAAACAGTTTGCTGTTTCTCCAAATTTTTCACCAACTCAAGGCATTTCCTTTCCTTCTCTGCGGTCGTTACATTGTATCGAATGTTTTTTGTTTGTTTGTTTTGATAATGTCTTTTTAAATTGTACTCCTTGAAGACAGCCACTGACTCACGACACAACAAGCAAATTGATTTGTTACCAACTTGTATAAAACAATGCTTAGTTGTCCATTCCTCATTAAAAACACGGCATTCATCTTCAATCTTACGTTCGTTATTGACACTCATCATAACGGTACATGAAATTCTGTAAAATTCAACAAAATAACTTAAAAACGAATTAAAAATTTTTGTTTCTAAATGCCCTCGAGGGCCGCATAAAATCACTTGGCGGGCCGCATGCGGCCCGCGGGCCGTAGTTTGCCCACCCCTGCTCTAGACCACTGGCTGAAGACCTTTCTAAGTGTATTTGATAAGCATGTTTTTTTTAAGGAAGTCCGTGTTAAACATCACACTAAGCCCCCGTGGATCACACAGGAGGTAGCTGAACTTATGAGAGACCAGGACAGGGCACATACAAATAGGGATCTAACTATGTACTGTAGTCCTAGAAACAAAGTTCAATATGTTATTCGAAAGGAAAAGAAAAATCTTAGAAACAAAGTTCAATATGTTATTCGAAAGGAAAAAAAAAATTATTTTAAGAATGTCACCGCCTCACCTTTAGATATATTATTAGAGGGCTGCAACTCCAGCCCAAGGCATAGAAGCGAGTCGCTCAGGGCCCGAGTAATCTAGAGCCT
This sequence comes from Cepaea nemoralis, assembly GCA_014155875.1. Taxonomy (NCBI): domain Eukaryota; kingdom Metazoa; phylum Mollusca; class Gastropoda; order Stylommatophora; family Helicidae; genus Cepaea; species Cepaea nemoralis. The sequence goes on along the minus strand of JACEFZ010019069.1, from coordinate 51,701 downwards.
TCTCGAAAGGCTGGTCATCGAGTCCATGGTTCCATGGACACTGATGTGGCCCGCCTAATGCGGGGTCCACGAGGAGCTCGGACAGAGTTACCGCCCGTGTCGGATTGGGACACGTGGAGACCGGCAGAGGACAGACGGACTTGAGAGAGGCAACAGGGCCTGCCTGAGAGGGACTCAATAGATATTCATAGATATATATATATACATAGGCTAGATAGTGTGCTAGATTGTTGTATGATAACTATGTGTTTGATGTTAACTATCTGTGATATGTAATATAGCGCGGGCTGTTAACCCACTGCGCCAATGCAAAACAATAAATGTTCTATATCATAGCGAACGAAGTTATTGTTGCCTGTGTGAACCCGAGCTCAGTTACCTAGATAGGAGCAAGATGATGACAGTCTTTTTGGGGGCTAGTTTTCCGGTTTTGGCATAAATTCCTTTTGTGAAAGAGCTATTAATTGCCATGTAAAATTACTTAATTAATCATATCAAATTGATTGTTGTACCACAAATTGTTATCTTTACAAGTTTAAACATTAGTAGCTATCTAGCGATAAAATAGAATTAATCTGAGTCCCTCAGCAGCGTCAAAGCAGTGCCTCAGCAGTGTGCCTCATTATTGTAATTCTGTAAACTATTTTTGACATGACTGTGACATTTTTTGGACTGTTACTAATGTTTTCTCACTCTACGAGCAGATTGTTCCGCAAATAGTGCCGCGTGCAACCTATGTAACTTTTCCAACAGTGACGAGAGTACAAGACAACATCGGCGAGTTCTGGGATTGAAAGCTAAGTTTCATATCATACCCATTGCAACTCAAAGCTATACTTCTCGCCTTTCATCAATGTATCATTTTGTTACACATTGATTTGTTTGCATATTCATGACCTTGTAACCAACATAACCTTGCATTTTGATTTACACATTTAATAATTAAGGGAGATAACCAAATTGTCCACTCCCCAACATTTTTTCTAAGGGATTTAACTTTATAAACATTACAAACAATTAAAACACAAAATGTCTAGCTTAGATAAATGCATTGAGCAAGGAATAAAAGTAGGTTATAAAGAAGAGAAATTGTCAGAATGGGCACAGAAAACGCACGCAGAAAACATTGCCCGTGAAAAAAGAGCGATAGAACGAGAGGAAAAGAAATTACAAATGGAGGCAGAAGAAAAGAAAATGCAAATGCAGGCAGAAGAAAAGAAATTGCAAATTGAAGCAGAAGAAAAGAGAATGCTAATTGAGACAGAAGAGAAGAAAATGCAAATACAAATTGAAGAGAAGAAAATGCAATTGCAAGCTCAGGAAAAACAGATGGAGCTTGAGGCGGCGGCCAAACAAGCCCAATTGAATGCCGAGACACAAATAAAACTAAAACAGATGGAGATTGAGTCCAACGCAGAAATATCGGTGAATAAGCTAAGAAGCAAAGAGGAAGAACAAAAATATAACAAGTATAAAGGCCTTGTGAAGGCGTTCTGCTCAGGAGATTCCATCAGCGCTTACTTGGAAAATTTTGAGTGTCTCATGGCCTACCATAAGATCATAAAATCAGATTGGGCATTTATTCTAATGAGAAACTTAGCTCTTGAACCATTAAAAGTAATAGAGACAGTGCCACAGGAAATGCGAAAAGACTATGACTATTTAAAACAACGCATTCTCCAACATTTTTATTTAGATACTGCAGGTTACCAACAACAATTTGCCAAATTAGCTCCACAACCAAACCAAACCTTTATAGATTATGTTAGTACAGTCCAAGACGTGTGTACAAAATGGATCAACTCGGCTAAAACGAACAACAGCCATGACAAAATTAAAGAGCTCATTATTATAGACAAAATAGTTAGCACCATCCCCACACCTTTTGCTAAGTTCTTAAAACAAATGGACTGTAAAAGTATTCAGGAAATCGAGTCCAAGGGGAATGCATTTTTCACAGCAAATAGGGACATTTTTCAGCTGAACATAAGTACCAACGATACAGCAGCAGCAGTAGTGAACACCAAATACTCCAAACAAACAGAGAGTAAATTTAAACCGCGCTCCAATGTCGGTAAAGTAGCGAAATGCCAATATTGCGGTTTGAGTCACGACACTTACTCTATGTGCGACAAATCGCCTAACTATCCTCACCACCTCAAAATGATGGTGGAGAAGCAGAAGACTAAGCGCAACGCTTACCAGAGAGCGGTCAAATGCTTCTTTTGCCGGAGTTTTGGCCATTATAGTCGCTTCTGTGATGGACGTAAGTTATTGAAACAGGCCAATGCTGCAATAGTAGAAACGTCGTCTGACGAAGAGATTGAATCACTAATTGATTGTGATAATCAACACGACAATGAAAGCGAGCTTGGGAATGCTGTACACATTATTAACACCATTACAGACAGTAAGTGCAACACCTGTACTAAGTTCCAACTTGACACAACATTACTATGTGGCCACACTATCCCTATTTCAAATGAAACAGCCAACGCTGCTTTGTCATCTACAGGCAAGCTAGTTTTTTCTACAGGGTTTGTAAATAAAAAAAAGTGCACATTAATTTGGGATTCCGGCGCAACGCTCTGTGGGATTAAGAAAACATTAATAGACACTAAAGACTACATAGACAAACATGTGACTTGTCGCACATTCTCAGGTACTATAGAGAAATACCCCCTTGCTCTGGTCGAAATTCGAACACCGTTCATATCAGGACAAGTATTGTGCGCTGTCCTTGAAAATCCAGTCGCTGATATTATACTTGGTAACTTGCCCAACATACATCCATGCTCTGAAAAGGAAATCAGAGAGTGGGAGCAAAAACACGGTATCCACCACACAAACAGCGATGCTACAGAGAAACACCATTCATGCTTGTCTCAATCTGCCAAAATACCAAGGGAGACAACCACTGAGGTAATTCAGAAAGAATTCACCCAGGTGTACAATGCAGGGGCGGTCGAATCTATGAGCGATACGACCGAATTAAAACCTCGAATTGAGGATGCTACCGATCTACCAAGTACCAAGCCTGTAAATGTGCAACAAAACACACAACACACAAATGCAATAACACGACAGACAACCCATAAAACCAACACTGACCAACTGCAGGAATCATTAGAAATAATAGCGCCAAACTCAACTAATATTAATTTTGGAAATGAACAGAAAGCAGATCCTACACTTGCACCATACTTTGAGTTAGTAGGACTTAAACCAAAATTAACTAAGAAAGCATCGTGGACATTTAGGCTACAGAACAATATCTTAACTAGATTTTACACAACAAAACAGACCACGATACAGCAAGTAGTGTTACCACAAACACATCGAGACAAAGTTCTAAAAATAGCCCATGACTCCCCTTTTGGAGGTCATATGGGGTATGAAAAGACAAGGGCTAGAGTCCTCACACAGTTTTATTGGCCAAAGTTTTGCCAAGATATAAAAACCTTCTGTAGATCTTGTGATATATGTCAGAAACTGGTGAAAAAGGGGAAAGACCCTACAGCAGAGGTCCAATCTACGACAACTGCCTCGAGGCCTTTCCAAATCGTGGCAGTCGACCTAGTAGGTCCGTTGAATCACATTTCAAATAAGGGGAATAGATACATTTTTACTCTTGTGGATTTATGTACGAGATGGCCCGAAATGCTGCCATTAAGATCTATCTCCTCTAAGGATGTGACGGACATATTACTAAATATTGTCTCCCGTTTTGGCTTCCCGGAGAAAATCATTTCTGATAGAGGAACCCAGTTCATATCGAATGCCACCCAATCAGTAACTAAGTTACTAGGCATCAAGCAATGTTTCACCAGTCCCTATCGACCGGCCGCAAATGGTATCTGCGAGAAACTAAATGTTGACCTGACACATATGCTATCTAAAGTGACAGCTGAAAATCCAGCCGATTGGGACATACTTCTCCCAACGGTGCTGTTCGCATATAGAGAAGTCCCGCAATCAAGTACAGGGTTCTCCCCCTTCGAATTGATGTATGGAGCGAACCCAAGAGGACCTCTCACCATTTATAAAGAGATCATATCACAACCTGTAGATATCCAACTTCCCATTTCTACCTATGATTTGGTCACTGACACCAGAGACAAAATCATACGTTCCTGTATATTGGCCAGAACATCACTACAGGAGAAAGGTTTTAAATACAGGCAGTACGCCAACAGAGGTGCAAAAACAATTGTACTAAATCCAGGTCAGGATATTTTACTACTCCTACCTGACAAAAGAGATTTACTGTCAACCTCTTGGCAGGGACCTTTTAAGATCATTAGAAGAATTTCAGAAGTAGATTACGAAATCTCTTTAAATGGAAAGTTGAAAATATTCCATGTAAATATGTTGAAACCATACTATGCTAGACAGGACATTGAGACAGATGAACAGACGCAACAAACTGGTGACAGAGACGAAACGACAATTTCCCAACGGAATGACACCTCGACAAACGAAGCATCGTTAACGACACACTCTTACGACGACGAAAACGACGAAGACATATGGACATTACCGACAATCTGTGATATCGACAACGACGACAAATTTGACGACATATTGACGATCGATCTCGACAACGACGACAATAACATTGAAGACAATTTACAAACAGTAGCATCTGTGATAAATCAGACAGACGTAGACAATACTGAAATCCCTGTACCAATTATGACTGACGACGGGAGTATAAATGACATACATATCTCTGACACTTTGACACAACAACAGCGACAAGACATTTTGACTCTCCTTGACGAGTATAAATCTATCTTTTCTAACAAACCTGGACGCACTGATAAAATAACACATTCAATTGTGCTGACAGATCTAAGACCGGTCAAATGTAGACCATATTCTATTCCTCTCCACTACAGATCTAATTTAGATAAAGAAATTTTAGAGTTAGAGAAGAATGGCATAATTCAAAAATCGATGTCTCAATATTCTTCACCGATTGTCCTGGTGAAAAAGAAGGACCAGACAATCCGTTTGTGCATCGACTATAGAGTATTAAATACAAGAACAACAACGGATGCAGAGCCAATGAACAGTTGTGAAGATCTTATTTTAAATATGGCTCAATCATCCTTATTTTCCAAGACCGACTTAGCGAAAGGATATTGGCAAGTTCCACTACACCCTTCTTGTAGACATATAACAGCATTCGCAACACCTCTCGGTTTGTACGAATGGCTATATCTTCCTTTTGGCCTGAAGAACGCACCGGCCACATTTGTTAGGTTAACAAAATTGTTATTACACGGAATTAAAGATGTAGTAGCCTATATTGATGATATATGCGTCCATTCTTCTGATATGACTTCTCACTTACTTACCCTGAAACAAGTCTTCAACCAAATCTCTCTTTTTGGACTTACTATCAAACCTTCCAAGGTTGAAATAGGCTATACACAAATAGACTTCCTTGGTCATAGAATTTCTGAAGGCAAATTGTTGACTGATGATAAAATTGTTTCCAAGATTCTTAATCTAGAAGTGCCTACCAAAAAAAAAAACAGATTAGAAGTTTACTAGGTCTTATTAACTATTATTCTAAATTCATTCCACATTGGGCAGAACTCACCTCAGTCTTTTCTGATATGTTAACTAAAGATCATCCATCAAAAATTTGTAAAAGTACCAGCTTAGATGATGCAATGTGTAGATTGAAACATATTTTTTTCTAATCCACCAGTCTTACGATTACCCAACATAAATTTACCCTTTATATTGACCACAGATGCGAGCGCTATCGCAATAGGAGGATGTTTACTGCAGGAAGTGGATGGAGTTAGACACCCGATTCTCTACGTGAGCCGCAAACTAAAGAAGGCTGAGACTCGTTATGCCACAGTGGAATTGGAGGCTTTAAGCCTATTGTTTTGTATATTGAGATTATCTAAGTTCCTCTTGGGTAGTCATTTTGTGGTCCTCACAGACAGTTCGCCATTATTAGTCCTTAACCATGGGTCGCCCAAAAACCACCGGTTACAAAGATGGTGTCTTCTACTTCAAGATTTCGACTTCGAAATCCGCCATATCAAGGGCACTGATAACATTATGGCTGACCTATTATCACGGCAAACGAATGCGCCAGTAGAATGACTCTTAGCACATCGACCATTTGCCATACTATAAACTGTGATACTTTTAGTCGGTTGCATATATTAGTGTAACTCTACACCTGCTAGAGTACTCTCAGTGATTAGGTTAATTACGACACCCATGAACATGATACGTTAAGAGCTATACTTTAAGAACTATACTATCAAGTACCCAAGCTCTAGAACGATCCCAGCAAGAAACGGTAACTGTGTCTCAACCAATAATATCAACCAGTGAACTGACTCTGAATGCTATAATATTTCATAAGGGACATTGAGAACAATCCATACTTGCTGTTGCTACGAAACTTTGCAAACAGCTGAAACAGAACGACATCGACTACAACACTCAAGAGACAGCCATACTAACTTTAACATTCATGGCATAACACGCTAACAACAGGACGACAACGCGCACATCATCGTTGGATTTAGTTATTTAATTAATTGATTACTTTAGTATTAAATATGTATTATATTTGCATTAATAATGTATATAAAATGTGTTAACCTGTAATTTGTACATATTCTACTTTAATATTACAGGCGGTGCCATTCATAGGCTAAAGAACCGTCCTATACAATTGTCTCTGGTTAAATTATAACCTATTTTTGATTCATCGTACAAAAAGTACGTATTTTCTTAAAGGGCAAATATCGCCTAGTCCATTTTTCCTAAGGGCAATAACACTTACCTCAACTTTAATTATAGATTTTAACCAAATACTATTTTGAATGGAAGGTGAGTGAATGACTGCGTGAATGGATTAAATGAGAGAACGATACACTTGGCGGACAAATTGTACGCAAAACGTATTTATTTTAATTTGTCTGCGTCTTTCATGTAAAATTGCATGACTTGTCTAATGTGTTAATACATGTGTAGTACTTAGTTTAATAGTGAGTTTAATTTAATAGTTAGTGTAATATACTTAGTTTAGCAGTTAGGATACATCTAAGCACCACTACTTGGAATGCCTGATCATGTATTGCACACAGTGGAGTAATTCATGATTGAGGTTATCCCAACTCGTGACGCTTGGAAATACGCCACACATTCAGCACACACAAACCTTAAAACTCAACACTATCAATTTAAAATACAGTCACTTTATTAGAAACAGCAACTTCTTAGTCAACACACTAACAAGCCAACAGGGACACATGTAGTCTTAGGGGGATAAAAGAACAAGGTAACTACATATTTAGCATTATATAACATTTATATCTTAATAATAGATAAAACCAACACTAAAGATATATGGAAAGCAATTAATACCTTGACAAACAAACACAAATCATCACAACCACTACCATCAGATCAGGCTACACGTGATCAATTCAGTAGATTCTTTCATAACATAACATAACTGATATAAACCAATTGAAGGCTGCAATACCAGATGCGCCTCATGACATATCTTTATTATCATCATTCTGTGAGAACACATGTTATGGTGACATTTCCTCCGCTAATGACGACCACTGAAGTATTTACTCATCTCAGTAACTTGAAAAACAATAACTTATCAGGACTAGATGGAATCAGTATTCGATTCCTTCGTTATGCTGCACAGGCGATTTGCGAGTCACTAACTTGTATACATAATCAATGTCTCACCAAAAATCACTTTCCATCAGCCTTTAAAATTGTTAAAGGGTATCCTCATTTAAAAGCTGGTTCATTAGACGATCGTGTCATGGGTAATTATAGGCCAATTTCAATATTATCCTCACTATCCAAACCGCTAGAAAAACACATCTACAAAACAACACTAGAGCACTTAGTTCGCCACAAACTAATAGTTGACAGTCAGTCAGGATTTCGGCCAAAATATTCTTGTCATACGGCCCTTACAAACATGATAGAAAACTGGCATCAAAATATTAACAACAATACTCTATGTGGTACGGTCTTGCTTGCTTGTGTTCGTTGGCTTGAGCTCCAACGCGAAGTCCTGTATGTCGGATGAAGGCATCCTGTTGTCCAACATCAGTGTGATGTCATACAGGACCTGAGGTTTGCGTGACGTATCCGTTGTCCCATGTCTTGCTTATTGGTGTGCGGACTGGTGGTTCCTCGCCGTACAGGCAGACACTCTCCGACTTCGGAGGAAGTACGGTCTTTATAGACTTTAGAAAAGCATTCGATATGATAGATCATACCATTCTAATTTAAAAAAAAAAAAAAAAAAAAAAAAACTAGAAACAATGAAAGTAAGCAATAGTGACATTAATAAACTCATTTTTATTAGACAGAAAACAATTAGTATCACACAATAAATATCTATCTCAGGCCATTACCATTAATATTGGAGTACCTCAGGGGTCTATACTTGGCCCTCTGTTGATTGCCATTTATATAAATAATCTTCCCTTATATTTTTTACCTATTTGCAGACGACTGCACATTATAAACAAACGCTATTAATAGTAATGCGCTAGAATTATCCTTGAAACAGGAAATAAATAGTGTAGTTAACTGGAGTCATGCGTACCGCATGCAAATTAACATTTCTGAAACAAAATCTATGTAAATAGGAACCAGGCAAAGACTTCATACTCTAAACTCGCAGAGAACTCTTCATCTGCACATTGGTAACACGCACATAGAAAGTGTAACCGAGCACAAGGCACTGGGTCTTGTCATAGATCAAAATATATCCTTTAATTCCCATGTTCATGCTGTAGTTAAACAAATAGCCAACAACAGTATACCAACTTGCCAAAATTAAAAATTTCCTCGACGAAAACACATGAAAGATATTCTATACTTCCCACATACAAACAGATATTGATTATTGCTCCACAATCTGGGATGGATGTTCAATATCAATAACAAAAGGCCTGTATTCACTCCAGAAAAGGGCAGTGCGTTTAATCAATGGTGATAAGCTTACAGACAATTCTAACCTACATGAACGTCTACGGTTACTGCCTTTCCACAAACGCCTACTTTTAAAAAAGGCTAAACTAATTCAAAAAATCCTATTTCAAAATGCCCCAAGCTACCTTTGGCCATTGTTTCAATATAACTCAAGACATAGCGAACGACTCTATATACTTCATGTCCCTAAACCTAGGATAGACTTATATAAAACAGGCTTAGCATTCTCTGCCACTCAGTTGTGGAACAATCTTCCACAAGAAATCAAAGACACCACCAATCATTATACATAGAGTCGCAACCTGTTTGAACACTAGCTCAGGACAGACTACATTCCCCCATAAAAGAAAAACAACAACAACAACAACAACAAAGACAATAATAATGGTAAATTATCTCGAACGACAACTAGCCAAAAACCATTCCCATAGGTATAGCACGTTACATCTTGCTTGGATATTTATAATGCCCATGTTAAACATTGCCTCGGTGAGTCATGTATCATTGATTATTTTCCATGCGTTTTAATGATTATTGTTCTTTTGTTGTCAAAGATTTGCTTCATAAGAGATGTTGAATGAAAGAATGTATGAGAGGAAACAGAGAAGAAGGGCAGAATGTCAGACGGGCCTGTGTGCCCAATTCTAAACCCTTTGAAAATAAAGATTTTCGTTCGTTCGTTCGTTGTCTGTCTGTCTGTCTGTCTGTCTGTCTGTCTGTCTGTCTATCAGTCATTTTGTCGGTCAGTCGGTCGGTCAGTCTGTTGGTTGATCGCCTGCCTGCCTACCTGCATCTCTGTTGAAACTATACCTGTTAAAAAAAAATTAGAAACGCAAAGAAATACAGTATTATTTATGTTCAGTTTGAGGATGTCAAATCGGAGGCCTTCATAAATACCTTGATGAAGGATTCCACTTTTTTGGGTGGAGAAAATCTTCACATCAAATATCAGACATGATAGTGAAGTGTTTGATCAACAAGGTACGTACAGCCCCAAACATGTTCAGAATAGATTGATAATTCTATATTGAGACAAAACAACCTGAACAGCGCATAAATGCCTTTGAATACAAATGTTATAGACGGGTTCTAAGAATATCTTGGATACAAAAACAAAAAAGAAGTAATGCTCCATATGACAAGAGCTGGATATTGAAGAAGGTTGGCTACTAAAGACGATTTAAAAAAAAAATAAAGAGAAGTTTGAACTATTTTGGTAACTTGAAGAGTCATAAAAGTTTGGAGAGAACAATCACCAATGGTTATATGTCCGGGAAGAGAGGAAGAGGAAGGGAAAAAAAGAAGATGTGTGCAGGATGTGGCAGATGATCTCCAGATGGGTATATCGGACGCGGTACATCTTGCTTATGACGGAGAGGTTTTCCAAACGGTTGTTATGGGAGCGAAGTTAATTCTGCAAGAGACATGTTACGGAATGAATTACTGATATTGAAACTACCAATATAGATGAAGATTAAATGGTGGAACAACAACAGCACGTCCCGAGAGCAATTGCATGGTTATGTCGAAAATATATCAACATAGTGACATATAAGAGTCCAGCCTTGGTCCTGATTGACCCTGTGCGTGAATTAATGATTAGCTTAATGCACAACTATAAAATCATTTTATGATTTCTTCATCATCCATCATTATAGTGAGTGCCCGTTATATATCAGCACCTATTTGATGTTGCTAACAAACACATAAATCAAAGACACTGCGTGAAAACGCTGTTAACAGCCCTATTAATCTGACATTTATTGCATATAAAATGCATCACGCAGTCACGGGACACTTTTAGAAATAAAAATATACTAAAGCTTCTAATATTTATGGAGTGTTTAATGTCCTACTCTTCATGCTACAAACAATCAACATGCATAAAAGGCGACATGATATTGACTGCATTGCAATCGATGCTAGCTAATAAACTAGTTAGTCATGTTAGTAGAATATTTGTTTTGCTAAATGAACCAAAGATCAAGAAGTCTGGGAATTGTTGATCTCGATTTTATACAGTTCGTAGGTCTTAAACAATGAATTTATATGGTTAAAATTGTGACTTGTAGTCGTATAACAAACTGTGGTCATTTTCAAGAGTAATTAATTTCTCGAATCATACTGACCTTAAAATGTTGTGGACTACAATTGCTGAAACTATCCCCAAAAAACCAGGAAGTGGATGGAGTTGGGACCCCCGATTCTCTACGTGACCCGCAAACTAAAGAAGGTTTGAGACTCGTTATGCCACAGGGGAAATTTTGGAGGTTTTTAAGCCTATTTTTTTGTATATTGAGATTATCTAATTTCCTTTTTGGGTAGTCATTTTGTGGTCCTCACAGACAGTTCGCCATTATTAGCCCTTTAAACCCAAGGGTCGCCCAAAAACCACCGGTTACAAAGATGGTGTTTCTACTTCAAGATTTGACTTCAAAATCCCCCCCATATCAAGGGCACTGAAACATTTGGCTGACCTATTATCACGGCAAACGAATGCCCCCCAGAAAGAATGACCTTAGCACACGACCATTTGCCATACTATAAACTGTGATACTTTTAGTCGGTTGCATATATTAGTGTAACTCTACACCTGCTAGAGTACTCTCAGTGTTTAGGTTAAAAAGACCCCCATGAACATGATACGTTAAGAGCTATACTTTAAGAAAAATACTATCAATTTCCCCAAAAGCTCTAGAACGTTTCCCAGCAAAGAAACGGTAACTGTGTCTCAACCAATAATATCAACCAGTGAACTGACTCTGAATGCTATAATTTTTATAAGGGACATTGAGAACAATCCATACTTGCTGTTGCTACAAAACTTTGCAAACAGCTGAAAACAGAACGACACGACTACAACACTCAAGAGACAGCCATACTAACTTTAACATTCATGGCATAACACGCTAACAACAGGACGACAACGCGCACATCATCTTTGGGATTTAGTTATTTAATTAATTGATTACTTTAGTATTAAATATGTATTATTTTTGCATTAATAATGTATTTTAAAATTTTAACCTTTTAATTTGTACAAAAATTCTATTTTAATATTACAGGCGGGCCATTCATAGGCAAAAAGAACCTCCTATACAATGTCTCTGGTTAAATTATAACCTATTTTTGTTTCATGTACAAAAAGTACGTATTTCTTAAAGGGCAAATATCGCTATTTCCTTTTTTTTTCCTAAGGGCAATAACACTTACCTAAAATTTAAATTTATAGATTTTAACCAAATACTATTTGAATGGAAGGTGAGTGAATGACTGGGGTGAATGGATTAATGAGAAAAACGAACACTTGGCGGACAAATTGTACGAAAAAACGTATTTATTTTAATTTGTCTGCGTTTTTCATGAAAAATTTGCATGACTTGTCAAATTTGGGGTTAATAAAAGTGTAGTACTTAGTTTAATAGTGAGTTTAATTTAATAGTTAGGGGTAATATACTTAGTTTAAGAGTTAGGATACATCTAAGCACCACTACTTGGAATGCCTGATCATGTTTTGCACACAGGGGGGAATTCATGATTGAGGTTATCCCAACTCGTGACGCTTGGAAATACGCCACACATTCACCCACACACAAACCTTAAAACTCAACACTATAAATTTTAAAAATTTATTTTTCTTTTTATTAGAAACAGCAACTTCTTAGTAAACCCACACTAACAAGCCAACAGGGACACAGTAGTTTTGGGGGATAAAAAAAACAAGGTAACTACAAAATTTAGCATTATATAACATTTATATCTTAATAATAGATAAAACCAACACTAAAGATATATGGAAAGCAATTATTACCTTGACAAACAAACACAAATCATCACAACCACTACCATCAAATCAGGCTACATGTGATCAATTCAGTAGATTCTTTCATAACATAACATAACTGATATAAACCAACTGAAGGCTGCAATACCAGATGCGCCTCATGACATATCTTTATTATCATCATTCTGTGAGAACAAATGCTATGGTGACATTTCCTCCAACATACCGCTAATGACGACCACTGAAGTATTCACTCATCTCAGTAACTTGAAAAACAATAACTCATCAGGACTAGATAGAATCAGTATTCGATTCCTTCGTTATGCTGCACCGGCGATTTGCGAGTCACTAACTTTTATATATAATCAATGTCTCACCAAAAATCACTTTCCATCGGCCTTTAAAATCGCTAAAGTGTATCCTCATTTAAAAACTGGTTCATTAGACGATCGTGTCATGGGTAATTATAGGACGATTTCCATATTATCCTCACTATCCAAACCGCTAGAAAAACACATCTACAAAACAACACTAGAGCACTTAATTCGCCACAAACTAATAGTTGACAGTCACTCAGGATTTCGGCCAAAATATTCTCTTCGTACGGCCCTTACAAACATGATAGAAAACTGGCATCAAAATATTAACAACAATACTCTATGTGGTACGGTCTTGCTTGCTTGTGTTCGTTGGCTTGAGCTCCAACGCGAAGTCCTGTATGTCGGATGAAGGCATCCTGTTGTCCAACATCAATGTGATGTCATACAGGACCTGAGGTTTGCGTGACTATCCGTTGTCCCATGTCTTGCTTATTGGTGTGCAGACTGGTGGTTCCTCGCCGTACAGGCAGACACTCTCCGACTTCGGAGGAATTACGGTCTTTATAGACTTTAGAAAAGCATTCGATATGATAGATCATACTATTCTAATTTAAAAAAAAAAAAAAAAAAAAACTAGAAACAATGAAAGTAAGCTTTAAAATAGTGACATTAATAAAATCATTTTTATTAGACAGAAAACAAGTAGTATCACACAATAAATATCTATCTCAGGCCATTACCATTAATATTGGAGTACCTCAGGGGTCTATACTTGGCCCTCTGTTGTTTGCCATTTATATAAATAATCTTCCCTTACATGTGTCGTCGTCCTGCGACCTATTTGCAGACGACTGCACATTATATACAAACGCTATTAATAGTAATGCGCTAGAATTACCCTTGAAACAGGAAGAAAATAGTGTAGTTAACTGGAGCCATGCAAACCGCATGCAAATTAACATTTCTAAAACAAAATCTATGTAAATAGGAACCAGGCAAAGACTTCATACTCTAAACTTGCAGAGAACTCTTCAGCTGCACATTGGTAGCACGCATATAGAAAGTTTAACCTAGCACATGGCACTGGGTCTAGTCATAGATCAAAATATATCCTTTAATTCCCATATTCATGCTGTAGTTAAACAAATAGCCAACAACAGTATACCAACTTGCCAAAGTTTCCTAGACGAAAACACAAGAAAGATATTCTATACTTCCCACATACAAACAGATATTGATTATTGCTCCACAATCTGGGATGGATGTTCCAAATCAATAACAAAAGTCTTGTATTCACTCCAGAAAAGGCAGTGCGTTTAATCAGTGGTGATAAGCTTACAAACAATTCTAACCTACATAATGTCTACAGTTACTGCCTTTCCACAAACGCCTACGTTTTAAAAAGGCTAAACTAATTCACAAAATCCTATTTCAAAATGCCCCAAGCTACCTTTGTCCATTGTTTCAATATAACTCAAGACATAGCGAACGACTCTATATACTTCATGTCCCTAAACCTAGGATAGACTTATATAAAACAGGATTAGCATTCTCTGCCACTCAGTTGTGGAACAATCTTCCACAAGAAATCAAAGACACCACCAATCATTATACATAGAGTCGCAACCTGTATGAACACTACCTCAGGACAGACTACATTCCCCCATTTAAAAAAACAAAACAACAACAACAAAGACAATAATAATGGTAAATTATCTCGAATGACAACTAGCCAAAAACCATTCCCATAGGTATAGCACGTTACATCTTGCTTGGGTATTTATAATGCCCATGTTAAACATTGCCTCAGTGAGTCATGTATCATTGATTATTTTCCATGCGTTTTAATGATTATTGTTCTTTTGTTGTCAAAGATTTGCTTCATAAGATATGTTGAATGAAAGAATGTATGAGAGGAAACAGAGAAGAAGGGCAGAATGTCAGACGGGCCTGTGTGCCCAATTCTAAACCCTTTGAAAATAAAGATTTTCGTTCGTTCGTTCGCTCTTTCGTTCGTTCTGTCTGTCTGTCTGTCTGTCTGTCTGTCTGTCTGTCTGTCTGTCTGTCTGCCTGCCTGCCTGCCTGCCTACCTGTCTGTCTGTTTGTCTGTCTGTCTGTCTGTCTGTCTGTCTGTCTGTCTGTCTGTCTGTCTGTCTATCGGTCATTTTGTCGGTCAGTCGGTCGGTCAGTCGGTGATTGATCGCCTGCCTGCCTAACTGTATCTCTGTTGAAACTATACCTGTTAAAAAAAAATTAGAAACGCAAAGAAATGCAGTATTATTTATGTTCAGTTTGAGGCCTTCATAAATACCGTGATGAAGGATTCCACTTTTTGGGAGAAAATCTTCACATCAAATATCAGACATGATAGTGAAGTGTTTGATCAACAAGGTACGTACAGCCCCAAACATGTTCAGAATAGATTGATATTTCTATATTGAAACAAAACAATCTGAACAGCGCATAAATGCCGGGTTCTAAGAATATCTTGGATACAAAAACAAAAAAGAAGTAATGCTCCATATGACAAGAGCTGGATATTGAAGAAGGTTGGCTACTAAAGACGATTTTAAAAAAAAAACAAAGAGAACATTGAACTATTTGGTCACTTGAAGAGTCATAAAAGTTTGGAGAGAACAATCACCGATGGGTATATGCCCGGGAAGAGAGGAAGAGGAAGGGAAAAAAAGAAGATGTGTGCAGGATGTGGCAGATGATCTCCAGATGGGTATATCGGACGCGGTACATCTTGCTTATGACGGAGAAGTTTTCCAAACGGTTGTTATGGGAGCGAAGTTAATTCTGCAAGAGACATGTTACGGAATGAATTAATGATATTGAAACTACCAATATAGATGAAGATGAAATGGTGGAACAACAACAGCACGTCCAGAGAGCAATTGCATGGTTATGTCGAAAATATGTCAACAAAGTGACATATAAGAGTCCAGCTTGGTCCTGATTGACCCAGTGCGTGAATTGATGATTAGTTTAATGCACAACTATAAAATAATTTTATGATTTCTCCATCATCCAACATTATAGTGAGTGCCCGTTATATATCAGCACCTATTTGATGTTGCTAACAAACATAAATCAAAGACACTGAGTGAAAACGCTGTTAACAGTCCTATTAATCTGACATTTATTGCCTATAAAATGCATCACGCAGTCACGGGACACTTTTAGAAATAAAAATATACTAAAGCTTCTAATATTTATGGAGTGTTTAATGTCCTACTCTTCATGCTACAAACAATCAACATGCATAAAAGGCGACATGATATTGACTGCATTGAAATCGATGCTAGCTAATAAACTAGTTAGTCATGTTAGTAGAATATTTGTTTTGCTAAATGAACCAAAGATCAAGAAGTCTGGGAATTGTTGATCTCGATTTTATACAGTTCGTAGGTCTTAAACAATGAATTTATATGGTTAAAATTGTGACTTGTGGTCGTATAACAAACTGTGGTCATTTTCAAGAGTAATTAATTTCTCGAATCATACTGACCTTAAAATGTTGTGGACTACAATTGCTGTAACTATCCCAGAACAAAGTAATGCCAATTAGGCATATTGTGATTGTGCCGGACCCATATTTTCGTTTTATAGCCAACCCGCAGCTGTGGATGCTGCGACATATTATGGTAGCCAGTTTAGCTTGGAATGACCTGGCAGCCAAGTTCATTGTCTAAAATTCTCTCCAATGCAACAGGCGAGCTTACCAACAATATACTCGGTTGATAATGTTCAGAAAAGAATCGGGGAAAAACATTTACTGCAACTGCAATTTTAAGAAATTGTACCGATCATTGTACATGGATGGAGATATATATATAGCTAACGGATAAATCGCACATCATTGTACATGGATAGAGAGAGAAATAACTGACGGAGAAATCACACATCATTGTACATGGATAGAGAGAGAAATAACTGACGGAGAAATCACATATCATAGTAAACAGACCCATGTCCAAGCCTTTCGATGGTGTGTGTACATGGTACTAACCCCATATTCACAGAGACAAATCGGCATTATATGTCTGGTCTATATCCAGTCGATCACCTTTACATCTCAGAATATTTCCTCGTGCGAATTATAAGCTGGACCGACATAGGTGAATGAACAATAAACAATAATAATGAATGATATTCGAACATGACAACACGGTATGCATCCTAGGCGCTGCGCTACAACTATTGTCAAAGAATTCACACAACAAAGACAGTTGTATGATCATGTAAGGGAAATGTTTGATTTGCTATGTCTCTTCCTCCTATTCCACTTCTTCGTATTCAGTGGGGCATCATTACTGTGACAGCTATTTGATTTTTCTCTGCGTCAAACTTCACAGGTGCCATAGCACGAGAAAAAGAAAGTATTGAACGGCAAATATAGAAGCAGACCGCTGAAGTTGACAAAGGTCAACCCAGGCAATGTGGCTTTCTTAACTGAACAGGCATCAATATCCGACATGCTTTTATCTGATATTCTTTAATATGCACATGCATGTTTATCCATGTAGACATGAATATGCGCGCGCGCGCACACACACACAACACACACACTCATTCAGATATATATATATATATATATATATATATATATATATATATATATATATATATATATATATATATATATATATATAGTTTCCTCTCTTTTTTCGCCTTTTTTTCTCTCCCCCCCCCCCCCCCAAATCCCAGTTTTTATTTGTTTCAACGCTTCTCGTTCCACCAGTCCTCGTTTTTGTTACCCCGGACTTAGTGTTCTTTGTTTGCAGTCGTGGAAACACGGGGATTACTTATTTGTCATTATCATCATCATAATATTCCACTTTTGCCGCCAAGCATCGTGAGGTCGAGTAGATCCATCGCCCGATAGGTGGCACTGGATAGTGTCACTCCATGTGACTGTACAATGTATTTGATGTCGTCAATCAATTTTCGTACACTGAGTAGTGACCCCAGAGAATTATTTTCTACAGGAATCCAAGCACTTTATCGTAGCTGGAGGCCTTGCATTGAACGCAAATTAGAGGTTGTCATAATTGTTTGGAAACGTTATGAAAAGAAATAAATTATAGAACTTGATGACAACTGGCAAGATTGAGTGGAAAACAAAATAGGGTAGGCAGCGATGAATGGATTGGCCACTTGCAAGGTCGAGATAACAACACGAAGCTGATCCACGACTCTGGTGATCGTGTAAAATGGCGAAGCATCAAAGGACACAATATTACACATCTAACGTATGTATATATTAAAGTGTTAAAGACACTTTTAACAGACTGTTGAAAAATGGTGACGAGTGGTCACTGATTACAGAGAACACATACAGGTCCGTGCATGAGGCAGACCTAACACACAGATGACCTAAGACTGTAGGGAAAAAAGGCAAAATGATCCACATCATTGCACCGGGTTTTATCCAATATGGTTCGGTCTCAATCCACAAGGCGTCATGCCGAAAGCGTGGCGCGAAGCAGAAACTCCGGAGCAACTCCGTAGCTCCTGAGACGACCCCAAGGAGTCTCTGAAAATTTTACTAGTGAACTAAACGACGTGGCCCGGAATCAACCCACAACCTTTGGAGAGAAGAGAGAGAGAGAGAGAGAGAGAGAGAGAGAGAGAGAGAGAGAGAGAGAGAGAGAGAGAGAGAGAGAGAGAGAGAGAGAGAGAGAGGTGGAGTAAACACTTCTCAACGGAGACTCTCAGCCTGTCAGAGATTTGGCTTAACAGTTGACCTCAATCCGTGAACTTAGAACCCTACTCTATCAGTCATTTGTTGTCACCTCTGATACTCGTTGTCTTGTCGAAATATTACCTTCTGTTCTGTGATTTGGTTATATTCTGTTCAAGTCATGTTCTGCTGTTAGTTTACATCATTCTATCTTATCTTATACTTTTGACACTAACCCTGAGGTTTAACCTATTAAGTTGCAGACAGGGATTACTTTACCGTGTCTGCCCCAAGTGTACTTTCAATGTTTCTGTCCTCATTTTAATTTAAAACCTTCCAGACTGAGACATTGGTAACTTTTACCTAATCTGTTTTCACTCATACACGGGGTCTGTTGACATTCAAATGCCTACAATCTGCGAACGAAACGCCAGCCTACCGAGGCCTAATACAAACCAGATAAAATGTGCTGTACTCAACCATGACCGGATATATCCTAACCTGCCTCTTCCTAGATGTGAAATTACAGTATCAGTCTTGCACACCTTGCTGATTTCTGAGTTTAAAGAGGAGAGTTTAGTTTAGTTTAGTTTAGTTTAGTTTAGTCGACGGATCAACATCACGGCACACGGGTGTAACCCATAAGTGCTCCGTTCTTTCCCAACTCAAGCCTGAATCCGGAGAATCTCAGCTCAGTGCACGAACCCTGTAGCACCGATGAGGATCCTGAAATACTTTGGGTTGATTTTTAACTCGAAACTTTGCCCGGGCAGCTCCGTTAGGCTACTCTTTTTCGATTTCCAACTGTCAAGGGATATTTTACGTGCGCAACAATATACATGGGCGTCCGATCTCACTACCCAGAGACAAGGGGACATTTTTTTTTTACTAGACATCCACGTGAAAAAATCCCGACCCTCACATGGGCTTGAACCCTGGACCTCCAGCACTCGAGGCGGACACCATACCTCGAGACCACTTAGCCCCAAAATGAGGAGAACGAGAGCTCTGCATCACATTTCAAGTGGAAGTGGTACTTTGGGATGGGCCGACAGAAAAGTTGCTACTCTGGTCTCACCCCGAAAGATGCACCCCTAATCAGTGCGACACGATATGAACATCAATGCATTGGCCTTGAGAATAAGAAACAACTCATGGTCTTCCAAAGTATTCATAACCAGCATAACAACCTACCCTGTCGCTTCTTCCAACGTTATTCTCACACAATGATTGCTTCTCTTCATTTTCGTCTTTAGCTCATTCACTCCTAGAAATGTAGGTCAGCATGGCCGAATAGATCAAAACGCGTGTTCTTAAACGTCTGCTGATGCCGAGGTTAGTGGTTCTACGTTAATTACAAATACCTCTCAAGTCGGAGTGGGTTCGTCTGATGGCCAGGTGCACTGTTAGTAGGTAAAAACTAATCTCCACTGAAAATTCAGTCCAGCACAAGCAGAAGTAGTGTTTATGGACTACGTTTGATTTCAAAGCGAGCGAGCGCAAAAAACAAACAAACAAACACTCCTAGCAGTCAAAGCTTCCCTTCAGTCGCTGCTATCACTTGCATCATTACAAAGATCTGTCACATAATCTGACCGAGCATTTTAAAATCTGAGTTTCTTCTATTATTATTTTGTCATCTTCGATTGTTAAGCAACCAGCTAATGAGTGTGATCTTTACTTAGTGATATAAAGAATTACTCTGTGCATAAATTTGGTATTCCAGGTGTTGCGTCGGTTTTCAATTTCCCTGCAATTTTCCCCATGCCATGCTTCTTTTGCCTCTTTGCACAATTTTCGAATTTTCCCTTGAATCTCTTCATATTTTCCTTGGTTATGTTTGTTATTTCTTTTTATGCCCATTAGTTTTAAGATGTCGTCCCTTATCTACTTCTTACGTCCCATCTTCATTTATTTTTGGGATGGTTATTTCTGCACCGACTCCGTGGCTAAAGGTTTGCGAACGCGGTTCGTGAGCCGGATACCAGGCGTTCGACGCTCAGCAATTTTTGCAGCAGACCGTGTCGCGCTTTGTTATAACGTGTTGGTATGGGAGCCGGTCGTTCAGAAAGCAATGGCAAACTACTGAACTTAACACCTGCCTAGTACTATAAATAGCAGCTGAAAAATGCTGGTGTTGACTGCAACGTCCCGTAAGGGATACGCAAAAAACAAAATATTTCTGCTGCTTGGCTGACTGGTTTCTTCAATATTTCCGATTGGCCATTACCATCTTGAAAAAGAATTTACAAATGCAACAAATCCTTTCTTTATCTTTACGTTGAATTTGTCATTTATCTAGCCATCTTCAGTGCACGCAGATCACATTTTGTTTTTCTTGGTGTATATTTGACCTTCTTTAATTGTATATGTATATTTCTTATAACTAATCTATGATCGCTGTAGCATTTGGTAGAGGTTTGCGACTTTTAAGGCATTTCGAAATCTTCTGTTGATGCAGATATTTACGAGTAGAACAAACATTGTAAAAACAATTTTACACATCTAAAGGCGCAGAGGCCGGCTTCCTGGCCTAGAGGTTAGCGACTTTTCTCCGTATTCTCGTATACTCTCATAAGTAACGTGACGACGGTTAGAATCAGCAGTGGTTCGAATCGCGTCGGTAACTTACAGGGTATGTGAGCCGGCCGCTCAGAAAGCAATGGCAAACTGCTGAGCGTAATCTTGCCAAGAAATCAACAATCAGCTGAAAGATGCTGATGTTGACAGCGATGTTCTGTAAAGGATATGCACACATATTTTAAAGGCGTAGAGGGCATGTTGGGTAAAACCAATGTTTGTTTAGACCAGTCGCACGCGGTGGGTGATGTGGTCACTATCAAGTCTGCCGCTTTACTTCACATAACATGCCTTGGTACCCATTTTAGCCTGTCGACATGGGAGGCCAGGCAAATTTAACAGATTCAGTGCTAAACAAACAGTTGGTTTGGACAAATCGAATATGAAAATGGGAAGTAGGCGTGTGTCGCAATTATGACTTAAAATGTAATATGGGTGCAGACATGTATTATATATATTAAATTAAAGAGGGATGCATAGGGCAACATTACTGTATATAAGCCCATGGCAGATACGGCAAGGCGCTTAAGACGATTAATTATCCCATGGCACATAATCTGTTAAAAAATCCTGTCCGCCTCGATGCGGATCGAAACCCTAACAGCCGAGTCTGCAGGCGAGTTACATACTATTGTCTATGTAAACATCCCTCCAGACTGAATGTATAATCTAGGCCGATTGTAGTGCCTTAGCTGTAGGTATCTTGTGGACATAATCAATATTAGTAGGTCACAAGAATGCTTTGTCAATGATAATATATTGACTTATGTGATGTGTGAGTATAGTTTCTGTCTCTAGACACCAAGAGCGAGGCTCATGCTCCAACGTGAACTCTATGTTATGATGTGTTACGTGACTTGTTTGAAATATGCAATGAATGAGTACCAAAACATGAGAAGTAGACAGTGAGCTTTACTAGAACACGATTACAAGTAACAAAATAGACGTTGCGGCTAAAGCCTTCGTCAGCACAGAATAAACAAACACAAACCGACACACAACTACATGAAAAACACTATATATATATATATATATATATATATATATATATATATATATATATATATATATATATATATATATATATATATATATATATATATATATATATATATATTATCTGTATCATTGTTGTGGGCTGGACACGTCTTTCAAAGGATCAGTGAATGAAAAGGTAAATACACTGACTCTTGATTTTAGTTCTAATGACTATTTGATGTTGTCAACTGCCTTAGACACAGACGACAATATCCAGGTGAGAAACATCATAACATACAGTTTCAAATTGTGTGTTGTCATACATTTAGCAGTTACAACAACGATCACACCAGACAGCAATGTTTACACCGGTTGTTACAAAAAGAGGATATAAAACTGTCAAACTACACTTTTATACTTTTATTTGGCCTTTATGAACAGCGCTCTCAACTACACCAAAGCTGTATTTTATTGTGTATTGTGAAACTATCTCATTGTCTAAAATATACAAAATATATATAGTAAATAGCATTCAAATATAATTGTGCTACGACTAGCTGTTTAACGAAAGTCGGTAACGATGAAAAAGCACTTTCACATCTAACGCTGGATTATGTAACTAAACGACATTTATTCTCCAGGGTAATATTTTTCTCAAAGTAATTTGATGTTGTAACTCGTATTTGTCACGAATCATTCTGGAATTAGTAGTCAAGTGCATATGAAATATCGTTGCCAACTGGAATAATATGTTTCAAGTTACACAATTTAGGAGGGAAGATGTATATTTGACTGATGCTTAATTACGCAGTTCCACAAGACTGGTATTATCCGTCATATCTGTTAAATACATATATAAAATAAATTACAAAATATAATGTGATATATATATATATATATATACATGCATATGTGTGTGTGTGTGTGTTTATATATGTGCGTGTGTGTGTGTGGGTGCAGGTGTGGGTGTGTGTACAATGATACATAGTGACGATAATAACTAAAGTAACAAGTAACAATATTAACAAAATGTTAAATGGCATTTCCAATGGTGTATGCATAACCAGTGGGATGCTGAAATCAATATTTATAGCTCAACCCAAAATATCAGAATGCATATAATTTTGTACGATCGACCTCATAAATCCTGTCACCACGATTCTACAAATAATTATAATGAAAATAACAAGAAATAAGATGAAAGCTGGCAATTCGTGAAGAACAGCCGGGGTTCTGGGGAAACGTGTACGTAATGCATAAACACACATGACACTGGAAAACCTGACGACTCTAAATAATCAGACATAAAACCGACAGACATGAAGCAAGGTGGACTGAGACGGTGACACAGAGATAAAACATCAGCAAAGTTAACGCAGAACAGCAAGGGTCAAGATCTTCGGAGAAACACAGACGCCCACGTGAATTTGCAGGGCGAATGGTTATGATATATTACGAACACTAATAGAGATCAACAGGGGCACAGACAGAGGGATACTTGTGCTTGAGATAAAAACTAAGGCGTTGGATAAAGTGCTGAGCATGATTAACATGTTTGAAGTTATTGTACTTCATGGCAAAGCACAACAGATCTACAACTTGAGGATATGGTAGTAATCAGGAGCGTAAAAACAAACTTTACTCGAATATCCCTCTCTCTCTCTCTCTCATCATGTTCCTCTTGTACCTTGCGGTGTCGAGGTGAAGTATAAACCTCGTGAGAGTGCCCGGTTATGGGCTTCGTATATCGACATTCCCATGGATTCTGTTACTCCCTCCGTCCAACGTTTACGTGGTAGGCCTCTTCCTCTGTTTCCATCTGGTCTGTACATCATTGCTTGTTGTGGCATGCTGTTGACTGGTAGCCTACTTGCATGGCCAAACCATTTGACTTGCTGCTTTCTAATAAAATCTAGAGCAGCTTTAACCCCTAATTTAGTCTTGATTTCTTCATTTCTGATCTTATCTCTTCTTGATACGATACTCGAATATCAAGAGAACAAAAAACAGAAATAATGGTTATAAGAATGAAAAGCCAAACACCAACACGTGATATATCATAGAAAGAAAAATGATTAACCAAGCTGCTAAAATTAAATACCTCAGGAGAAACATAAGATCAAATAGAAAATAAGCGACAATGTTTAAATTAAAAATAGGCGAAGTAAATGCGGCATTTTAGAAAATAAGAATGTTTCTAACATATACAGTCATTATCTTTCAATGTCAGATTTGAAAATACTGATATTTTTATATAACCCGTTGCTGTATGGAAGTGAATCCTGGAATGTGAACTAACAAACTAGGAAGATTGTGTAGGCAACAAAGATGTAACTTCTGAGAAGAAAGTTTCAAATACCGTGGACTTGAAGAACAATTGGCAATGATTGCCTGAAAGCGACAAACGAAAATAGAACATTACATCCAATTATACGAGGGTCGTTCAGAAAGTAATGCAAGACATCTTTATTTTTCTCAGCTAATGCAGAAGATAGAAGCTTGCAATTGTGCACACTTCAAATATGGCACGGTCAACTCTGTGCACCAAATTGCAAACTAACCGGTCAAAGGAGATGGCTGCCCTAAGCCGTTAATATCGAGCGTTTAAGCAACTCTCGTTATAAGCAGCGAATTGTGATAACATTTCTCGTTGCAGAGAATAAAACTGCTGTGAAAATTCACAAGCGTCTATGTTATATGTATTGAAGTTTTGCAGTCGACAGGAGTTCAGGGAATCAAAGAATTAGGAAATGGCTGTGGACGTCCTGCCACAGCCAACAACGCAGACATGTTGAAATAGCGCTGAGGTCATTATTCTTACTAATAGGGGAATCACTACTCAACAATTGGTCTTACGGCTGTCAGTCAGTAATGGTAGTGTAAATGTAATTATAAAAACTCTCGGATTTTCTAAGGCTTGCGCACGACTGGTTCATCGATGTCTCACAAATGACCATCGATTGGAAAGGTAAGCAATTTCTTCTGAAATTTTGGAGCTTTACAATGCTGAAGGATATATCTTGTGGGCTAAGATCGTTACAGGTGTCAAGTACCTATGACATACAATATCATCAAATTACAAATCAGAAGACGAGACCGAAAATAGACGCAATAAGGCAAACCAACTCATTGGACAAATGGCACCAATACTAAAGAACAAACATGCATCAATAACTACTAAGAAAGCACTTTACAACACAATCTTCCTACCAACTCTATGTTACCAATGCCAAACCTGGACAATGACAGAAAAAGAGAAAAGAAATATCACAACAACAGAAATGAGATTCCTGAGAAGAATACTCAATGTATCAAGAAGAGATACAATCAGAAATGAAAGAATCAGGACTAAGGTGGGGTTTGTAACTGCGCAAGATTTTATTATAAGGCAGCAAGTCACATAGTTTGGCCATGCAAGTAGGTTACCAACTGACAGTATACCACAACAAGCAATGATGTACAGACCAGTTGGAAGCAGAGGAAGAGGCCCACCACGTAAACGATGGACGTAGGGAATAACAGAGTCCATGGGAATATCGATAATGAAGCCCATAAGTGGGCACTCTTCTGCTGTTTATACTTCACCTCGACATCGCAAGGTACAAGAGGACCATGATGAGATGAGATGAATAAAGATTGTTCTATTCCAGTCTTTTGGCCGTATACTATATTCCGATATCTGTTTACGTAATGCGTGATAGATTTGTATGCTTTCTTCTCCTCCCGCTTTTATTAGTTCATCTGGTATATTATCACATGCATGTGATTTATCATTCTTCAAGTTCTTTATTGCCTATACAATTTCATCTAATGAGGGTACATATTCTGTCTTTGTTGTGTATCTCATTCATATTCTCAGTGTCATTCATATAATATATTCCACTGCAGTATTATTGCCATCTTTCTAGAATTTGTTTAAATACTGTTAAGGTATTTTCCAACTCGTCACAGATAACACTTAAGTGAGGTTGAACATTTCTTGTCGTTAACTTCATTTCGTTGAACATTTCGCAATCTCGTCCAGTCTTATGATATTGCTCTCTTCTGGTATAGCAATCTTGTATATATTGGCTTTTGTCCTTTCTTGTGTTCTTTCGTATTTCTCGAGTTAAAGGATTTATACTTCATCCTGCTGTTATCGGATTCACCTCCTTTCTGTTTCCGTTCCCTTCGTTACTTTATTAATTCTAACGTGTCTGATGTAATCCATGGCTTATGTTGCCTTTTTCTTGGTAGTAATTAAATCTGTAGCTCTCTAGCTTGTACTGCCAACTCATCAGGCGTTAATTCCTCCTGTATAGACATCAAGACCTCAAAACGATTCTTCACTTCTACGTTGTATGCAATTGGTATTTTTGTGAGATCAAAACGAAGTGGCCTTGGTCCTCGGGTAAGCTTTTTGAGTTTTAATTTCGCATCTGCTTCAAATAACTGATTATCTGTATCACAGTCTGCATTTCGCAAGGTTTTTGCCGATGTTATGCTTGATTTTCATCTTCTTTGTATTAAAATATAATCTATCTGGATGTTGGTAGCACTGTTCGGGGACATCCACGTGAAGAGCCTTCATCGGTGTTGTTTAAAAATTGTGTTGGCTATCGTTAACTCATTTTCTGTGCAAAATACAATTAAATTATCACTTGCAACATTTCTATTTGCCAATCCAAATTTTCCTAAATATTGTCTCTCATGTTCAGCTCAACCTATACCCACTTTTGCAATAAAATCTCCCATTATTATTGTTATATCATTATTACCAATCTTATTTAATATGTCTCAGAATATGATCTTGTTGTTTGAAAATTAAGCTGTGCCCACAAAAGAAAATAATAACCATAATCTTTAATTATTATGTTTAAAATTTAAATGTTTTAAAACATTTTAGAATTGTAATTTTTTTTATGATTTAAGAGTTTTAATAATTTTTGCAATTATATATATATATATATAGTATACTAACTGTGACCCCAACCTGTAACCCTAAGCCTATCCCTAACCTGTAACTAACCCTAACCTCTCAACGGTAACCCAACTCTAAAGCTAACCTATAGGGCAGAGAGGCTCCACAAATATTCATCAAAATCAAGATTATGCTCCGCGCGGCGTCAGTTTGTAACATCCTTGATACCAGTTTACTAAGGATACTTAAAGGAAACACTCCGTGGATCGGATCCGCATCCCCGGGAATGTTGACCCGGTAAGAAAATAATACCCGCATAGGTCAGATATGTTGGTCTAACGGCGCAAGAGTGCAGCTCTGCTGTAAACTGGCACATCGCAATCAGGTCCGAAAAAACTTTCACGATTAACTCAGAAGAAGAAGAAGATTCCGCATTGAAAACGCCATTACATACTTTTATAACCCTAAACATAACACTAACCTGTAACTTTAACCCTAAAGTCAAACTAATTAATAACACACACCAGCTGTCATCATCGGCAACCACAAAAAACTAATTAACGAATAATAATTAACTCTAATCAATACACCAGGGATTATCCCTGCCTTATCGATTTTCGCAGAAGCAAGAAAGTGACGTCAGAGGAATAAATTAGTATGGTTATGTAAGCAGAAACTCGCAGGCTCGGAGCTTGAAAATCGCTGGCAAATGCACATTGCTTACTACTTACGTCATAGAGCTAAACCAGCGATTTTATTTCTTATACACCCATTTACTCATAAAGAACTACAAATTAGTATGTCATACATACCTTTTGTACTCATCTCGATACTATTTGATAAGATAATACAACAAATGAAAATGCAGGTCATTAAGTATTTATATAATAATTTATATCAAACATTTTAAACTACTATATCTATATGTCTTTCTATCCGAATATCTGCATGTTTGGATTTCCGTAGGTCTGTTTGTCATACTTACCAACGAAGAAGTATGCCTGTCTATTTATCTGTCTATCTGTCTATCTTCATCTCTCTCTCTCTCTCTCTCTCTCTCTCTCTCTCTTTCTCTCTCTCTCTCTCTCTCTCTCTCTCTCTCTCTCTCTCTCTCTCTCTCTCTCTCTCTCTCTCTCTCTCTTTCTCATCCATCCGCCCGTCCGGCAATCGAACTCTCTATACCTCTCTTTGTGTATGTCTGTCTGACTGTTTTTCGGTCTATCTGTCTTGACTGTCTGCCTGGATATTGTATTTATGCATACATGGCAAAGATGAATTGAGTTGAACTAAAAACCGACATCACTGCTATTAGAAGATTCCCATACACTCTCAGCTCGGTCGTTCAACGGTCAGCGATGTGCCATGTATGTTAATCGTTCCCACCACTATCTGATTGAAAGTTCTATTGGTCTTCGCTCTCAGTTTTGAGATTCTTTCAGAATCACTGCCAATCCCCGAAATCTCATTCTTCCCACGTACAGATGCTCAGTCTGTTCTTCTCAGCCTTCTCCACCTGGTTCCACAGGCGCATGACCACCTCTCTCTTGTCCATAGGTCATCTACGACTAATAGGTGCATTACCTGCCAACTTATCAGCTTGTTAATTCTCCTGCACCCTTGCATGGCCAGGGCAAAATATCCATACAATTCTCACAATCTGTGATCTATGAAGCGACGATAGCTATTCCACACGAAACATTCTTTTCCCCGCCTAACTAAGCATACTCCTTTTATCCGTAATGAATAAAATGTGTGATGCAGTGGTCTCCTCTAACCAACGGAATGCGGCTGTTACTTTACACCTCCATTCTCATCCATCCATCATGTGCCATGCCAGTAAGCGTGGGCGGTCATGTTTTGCCATGTCACTCGATCACCAGAGTCGTGGATCAGCTCCATGTTTCTGTCTCCATTCTGATGCAGAACGTGTATTATCAAATGACACTCGTATTTTTTAAGACTCGTCCATTCGCCTTCGAAATGAAGCCCCAAACCTCTCAGTTTCTCACCATTGACCCTTCGGGTAAGATCACTATGTCACCTTGAAGTGCGTTGCTGTGGATCAGATGTTGCACCTCACACTCTGTTCGGTCCGTTGCCCATTCTATGCACCCACGGCCCAGTGTTACTATTACACTGTGCCAGTCCGTCATGTATTCCGGTACCTCAATCCACTCTTCTTCACGATTAGTAGCCTGTAAATCACATTTTTAAAATTAAGTTGCATGTCCTTCACAGGACGTAGCTGTCAACCCCAGCATTTTTCTCTGTTCGTGATTCCTGGGCAAATTTTACGTTCAGTAGTTTGCCATTGCTTTCTGAACTACCGGCTCCTATACCTTTTTCGAAAAAACCAGCACAGCCGTGTTTCAAACCCGGGTTTATGGGCTCACAAACCGTGTTCGCAAGCCCTACACATACCTGACGTATATATATATATTTCTGCCTGTGCCACCCAGGACATGTCTTCATACAAGGGATGATCCCTATCTGCACCAACTCTCAAGTACCATTTGGTTTGAATGACCATATGCCTGTCCGTTATTGTTAGTAGCGCCATAATAAGCCTCATGCATATAATTGGTGTGTCTTTTGTGCACCTTAGGATCTCCCGCAAGGTCACATTCTGTATGCGCTCCAGTCTTTCAAGCTGACCTTTTGATCTGTAAGCAGCCTCATATAATGCTCAATGACATAAATTATTAACTGATGAAAGAGCCTGGCAAAGGTGATTCCCAAGTACTTCAATTTACTGTCTACTAAGAGGGCATCCATTCAATTTAATACTTGAGACGTCTGCCTTCAGGATCCGATTATCCAGGGAGTACCACACAACCGACGCCTTGCCTGGATTTATAACGGCTCCTGCGTCCCTGTACCACTCTGCCACCCTGTTTACAGCCATCTGTAAGTCTTTAGCCAAACTTTCCCTGCCTCTTCCCTGTCTGTACACTAGTACATCATTTGAAAATGTCAAGATTCTATCAAACTATAGTCAGATGTGTGATCAGATGTCAGCTTACCAGCCTGGAGACAATAGCCGCGACCTTGATGGTGTATACATTAAAGAGCACTGGGGACATGGCAGATCAGTGAGGCAGCCCGGGTGTAATAGTACAGAGGTCAGAAGTAAATGAACCCATGCTCAATACAATGTGACACTCATAATGGACTGCCACAATCCATTGGACAATTCAAGGGCAGACCTCCATGTCCAACAGAGTATATATCAACCGATCATATATGACCCTGTTATACGCAACCTCCAGGCCAAGACTTACAGCTGTTTCTTGTTTATCCTAGAAGCCCTCATAGACATCAAATGCTACATTTGCACCATTGGCACTGGTGTCCTTCCCAGGCCGGTAACACCCGAGCCCTTTTGGAAGCAAATTGCGACTTTGCAAATGTCGCTGGAGCC
The DNA here is from genome assembly GCA_014155875.1 of Cepaea nemoralis. NCBI lineage: Eukaryota > Metazoa > Mollusca > Gastropoda > Stylommatophora > Helicidae > Cepaea > Cepaea nemoralis. The sequence goes on along the minus strand of JACEFZ010019069.1, from coordinate 21,011 downwards.
TGCATGCTACTATCTTTAAGAGGACTTTGCCAAAGGTGTTTTGTACGGTTATGATTCGGTATCCATTAAGTCTTGAGTGATACTTATCTGGCTTTGGAAGTGGGAACAGGTAGCTGTGCAACCAATCCTGGGGTATTTCTGCCGTTTTCATGCTTAAGTTGAAACAAAGAACCATCTCCTTCAAGTCCCCATCATCCGTGTTCTTCACATGGGTGTACCCAACCCCATTCTGGCCTGGTGCTGTGTCTTTAGCTCTCTTCAGCACGACCAGACTGCCCTGACCATATCCCTAATAACCCTGTCCTGCTGATCAGTCTATTTGAGGAATCGGGCAAGTAAAGCCATCCCTCTGCCTTGGTCAGATGTCATTGGTCGGTTGTTAACATAACTTTACCATATTTACCAGGCATCGCCTTTCTGTTCATCTGTGCGTGCAGTCTCCAAAATTTTCCCAATGTCACATACCCACCGACGTCGTTTATAAACTGTACCCACTTAATCTATTTTGCCTCTGCTGCCTGGAATTTAAAATCCTCTACCTTTACTTCTTTTTATTCCTTTCAGAATCCTCAAATCCGTGTCAACCGAATTGGCTGCTCTCCGCTTCCTCTACAAATTCCTTATGATCGCCCTCACTTCGCTCAATGATTGCTCCAACTCTGGTGTCTACCATGGTGTAGGGGTGAAGATTCTTCTTGTTGGTTTAGACAGTCCCTGTGATCTAATGTGTAATTTGAGCGAAGAGTGGTCGCAATCACAATTAAACGCCCTGCGGGCTCTTATAGCCTTGGCTATGTCGGACATAGGTATCAATACAGAATAGGGGATTTTGTCTCTTCCATGTCTCCCAGGACACTTTATTTTATGTCTGATGCCGCCTCTTAGGATACAAATGCCAGGCCAATAACCGTGTCAAGGTCACCGGTCTCATTGCTAGCCTAGTTTTTGTCCCGTCATTTATACAGCCAAATCCGACTCAAGTAAGGCTTCAGCGAGAGCAGTACCCTGTTTATTATCGCACACCCTGTCCCACTCTTTGGCGCGCGCATTGAATCACCACATATCAAATACCTGGTACAAGGGTATCACAGAATCTTTCAACCAGTCCTGCGAAGTGTTCTTGTTTGGCCAACCCTATTTTGATTTGCTGTTCTCGAAGTCTGACCATGGTTGTAGATTCGCTGTCATCACTTGGTTCTCGCACAAGTCTTACTTCTCGTAGAGCATTCAGAATGTAGGCCTGGTCCATGGCGCGTCCGCCCTCCACCTGAGCCTTACCTTCCTAATTTCACTATGCAGTGGATGTTGTGTGTTTGCATTAACTCTGAGGTAGGCACGTGCTCTGCACATTTGTAGTCTGTCTTCAATGGTTGGAAAATCAGGATTTCCATCACATAGGAGGCATAGATAGCGCTGCTCACAGTTTGCTGCAGCGATCCAACTAAGGAGGAACGGACTTATCTTGATTCAAAAAGCTGAAGCATTAGAAAATCCAATGGAACTCTGTTGTACATGTCCTCAAGACCAATCGTTGCAGCAAAGGTTTCAATGCCTGAGTGGAAACGTTCATAAACATCATGGGCAAAAACTGTTGCATTGGTCCAGGTTTCTCTTTTGGGACGGTACCCTCCCAGGGTAGGTGGGAAAACACCTTGCTTCTCTAACTGGCTTGATATTTTTCTGGCAATTAACTTCTCCAGCAGCTTGCCTATTGTATTCTGCATGGTTATTACTCGCTATCCCTGAATTTTTGGGTGGTCTTTGCCAGGCTTCGGCAAGGGAATCAGATAGCTGTGTAACCACTCCTTGATGCTAGCACTCCCTATACTGTTGTTGTGTATATCTGCTAGTTTTTCTAGCTCGTTGTCGGTACACCTATTGATGTCGTCATTTCTGATGCCGTCTGGCCCTGGAGAGCTGTTTTTTGATCTTCGAAGCACAGCCTTGATTTCTTTCACTGTCACTGTGTAAGGGTTGTGTGTGGGGGATGTATGTGGGTTTATACGTGATGTGTGGATGGGTGAAGGGATGTGTGGTCGGTGGGGGATGTATGTGTGTGAGGTATGTTTGTGTGGGTGGGGATATTTGGGAGGATAGTTGGAAGTATGTGGGTGGTGTTGGTTGGGGGTGTGGGTAGGGAATGTGTATTTGGGTGGGTGAATGGGTGCGTGGGAGATGTGTGTGGGGTGGGGGATGGGTGTGAGGTGTATCTGTGAATGGGGTCTGAGTGTGTGAGTGCGGATGGGGTAAATGCGAGTGGGTGGAGGATGTGTGTGTGTGGGTTGCGAGGATGTTTGTAGGTGGGGGTTGTGTGTGTGGGTGGGGAGATGTGTGGGTGGGTGGGGAGATGTGTGGGTGGGTGGGGAGATGTGTGTGTTTGCGTGGGTGAGAGATGTGTGGTCGGGGATGTGTATGGGGATGTGCATGGGGGTGTGGGGGGAATGCGATTATGGGTGGGGTGTTGTGTGAGAGGGGAGATGTGTGAGGGATGGGGAGGTGTGGGATGTGCGGGTGGATGAAGTATGTATTTGAGGATGGGGATGTGTGTTTGGCTGGGTGGTTGGGGTGTGTGTGGGGGGAGAGGGTAGATGGGAGATGCATTTGTTGATAAGTGGGTGGGTGATGTGTGGGTGTGAGGTGTTGATGGATGAGTACGTGAGTGGGTGGATGTGTCTGAGAGATGAGTGTATGGTAAGGGATGTGTGTGTGGGTGGGAAGGCTGATGTATGTGGGTGGGGTATGTGAGGGTGGTGGGATGTTTTTGGGTGGTTGGTGTGTTTTTTGGATGAGGAATGTGTTGATAGGTGAGGTTGTGTGTATGGGTGGGGAGATGTGTGTGTGAGTGTATGGGTAGTGAGATGTGTAGTTAAGGGATTTGTGATTGGGGTTTGGAGATCGGGGGTGGGGGTGGTTGGTGAGTAGGTGTGTGGAGGATGTGTGGGAGGGTGGTCGAGGATATGTGGGTGGGTGAGTGTTGGTAAGTTATGGCATGGGTGGAGGATGTGTGCGTGTGGGTGGGGAGATGTGTGAAGGTGGGGGGATGTGTGAGTTGGGTATGGATGGGTGGTTGCTTGCATGTGTAACTGGGTTTGTGAAAGGGTGGGTGGGTGTGTGTGTGGGGGATTTGTGGTGGCTGGGAGATGTGTGTGTGTGTGGGTGGGGAGATGACGTATGTGGAGGTGTGTGTGGGATGTGTGGGTTGGGAGATGGGTGGGTGGATGCGATCATGTATGTGCCTGTGGGTATGTGAGTGGTTGGGTGGTGGATGTGTGTGTGGGGGACACGCGGATGGATAGGGGATGGGTGGGTGGGTGGGGGATGTGTCTCATAACATGGTAACATGCATTGTTTATGCTTACAACATTCATTTGACAATGTTTTTTTTTCCTATGTGAATGCACCATGCACTGATGAACGAAAGGTGAGTGATTGGAAGGGCCGAATGTAAGACGGGCCTGCGTGCCCAATTTGTTACCCTTCGATAATAAAGTTCGTTCGTTCGTTCGTTCATTCGTTCATCCGATATGGTATGCGCCTTACACCTGTCTGAAGTTACCTCCTTGGCAAGATTTCGGCCTTTCATATCCGTCTGGTTGCTCTGCTCTAGATAGCGTTCGAAAAGGGCTTTGTCCTTGTTCTCGTCAGTCCTCTGCCAGATGAGGTAAGCACCTTGGAAGTCAGAAATTCTCTTATTCTTTACTACCTCACTCATGCTTTTATGTAGTCCCCAGAACAATTTAAGTGAATTTGCTGTGCTTACTCTTTGACCATTTTACTCTGCCCATGTTACACCTTTAACCACCTTAACCAGTTTTGTTTTAACAAATAGCCTACATTTGGGTGCATCTCTCTTTCTAAGTCCATGCAGGGACCAGGATGGACACTCTAGTTCTTCTTGGTGTTTTGCCATTTCCTTACAACATTACGCTTATCCATCCAGGACTTCTCCACCTCAAGCTTCCACCAAGGTTGCTGCTACCAGCTGTTTTTCCTGCCATGAACTTTCTGCGCTTGTCGCGCCTTATTTTACTCACCACATCTTGCCCTGTACTGTCATACTGAAAGTCTTGACCGTTGACTTGAGCTGCTTTTTTCTGCCTTTCTCCACTAGTATGCTGCAAGGGTGGCGGTCGCTGCCGTGGTACCCTAGGACACCCCATCTAAACACTGTAGTGAGTGAGGGAGAAACCTGCGCCAGATCAGTAGCACTGCCCTCATCATTTGGGTGGATAGCTGTCCTGGTGATACAGCCTCTGTTGATACAAACCAGGTCAATGGTTTCAAGTGCAGTCTCGAGCTCCTCCTCCTGTGTGTTGGAGGAAATGTTTCCTCATGATCTGCCTTTAGCGTTGAAATAGCCACAGAAAATGACATTTCTTTCATGACCTAATATGCCACTTAAGCACTGCCACTTCTGTGAATCCACACACGCGTTACGGGCATAAGCATTAACCAACACGAATGGTAGACCGGATTAAACTCTGACCGCCTGTAGTTGTATGTCGTCATTGTCCCAGCTGGACTATGTCTAGCTCTGAAGCAACCATACTATCGCGGATGAGAATCGACATTCCCAGATGTCGCCTGTTGTAGAAACATTTGAAGCCGGCCATTTTGAGTAGCTGATCCCCCAGTCTCGTTTCCTGAAGTGCTACAATGTCGTTTCTGTAAACCAGATTTTTGAGAACAGGGTCACGTTGTTTAACGCTGGCGCAGTTCCAATATAGGATGCGAGAATACCTGAGGCCCAGACGGTCCCACTTATGTCTAAAACGCCTTAACCCTCCACGCTTGCGTCTCTTGCGCCCACCACGTTGGCTCCGTCGTCTTGTTTTGTTGACTGCCGTCCTAGAGGAACACACAAATTGTTCCGCCATGTTCAAAAAAAAAAAACGAACACGACACTACAGAACCACACACGCTGCGAAAAATTCACTCAAGGATTGCTTCGCTCAATGCACGAAACTCTGTAGCATCGGCACAGATCTTGAGAAGAAACTGCTGGTTTTACACCCTGGCACACAAATTACACGGAGGAGATGAAAATATCCATCTCCTACGCGAAAAGGTAGCGGTCAGAAAAACAACACAACCGTCCTTCGCCATCTTGACCTGAAGTCCACCTTACCATAACTGCACTGAAACTATCAAGTTCTGCCTCAGTGTTGTTAGCCAGTTCTGTGATGCTGCATGCATGTGATCTTGTTGAGACGATAATAAAGATGCTGCGTGCACATGATGTTACTGAGATGTCAGCAAAGATGATGCTGCGTGAGTGTGATCTTATTGAGGTTTCAGTAAAGATGCTGATGAGGGCAAAGGTGAGCCGTTGATCGCTGAAGATGTTTCTATGGGCGATAAGCATTTCTTTGACGAGCAAGGTTCTCTATGATGGAAACTACTCTGTAAAACCGGCGAGGAATGGCCGCATTCTACCAAGGAGAGAGGAGATGGTAATACTGAATTTAAAGGACTATTCAATGTTAAATCAGGCATCACTGAATGGTGACTAAATAATTTTAGTTAGATTACACACTTGTCTACAGGAAATTCTGCAGTGCTTTATTCTGCTCTACTGAGCTGTCTTTCCACGTTCCTTTGTGGCAAATCAGGTGATTATGACATTAGTTCTGCTGATAATGATGGTATCAGTTTAGTCAATGACAGGGCATGGGTAGGAACACAAGGTGACGATGGTCTGGAAATTGGACTGCTTCTAAAATATGTAAGTGTTGACAGTTCACATGGACAGCGTCCCTTCTTGTCTACTTTTCTTATCATCTTCTATCAGAGTTTCCAGTTTCATCAGATAGGAACTCGATTCTTTAGAAGCTTCACGAACACATGCTTTTCCTCTATTAATATAAGAATCTTCATCTTGTTTAGACTCTTTCAACATTTTGAGTTCTTATGTGTTCTGTGTTGTTCACTTTAGATATGTGTAACGACTTTTGTCATGCCAACTGACAAACATTTCAGATATCAACATTTTAGGTAACTAATTATTCTGCTGGCATCGATGAGGCAGTTACCTGTCCCAATAAATTCACAGTAGACATCACACACAAGACCGTGACGAAAAAAAAACTAAAAACAACTACTAGCTTATGACGTGTTGACCCCGTAGAGAAACTGCCGCTTAATCTCTACGTACACGACAAGGTGGCAATGGGCCTGCCACTCTGGTTTCCTCCTCTTCTGGAGGACGTTTCTTGCCTCACATCCCAATGTTTTGTGTCTCTATACAAATCCATACGCTAGGGCTTCTTTTTAGTTATGTGTAAAGTAACTGCAAAGACACTTTGTACTTGAGATTGTCCTTGATCTTTACAGATTGCTTAACACAGTTGGCATCTTTCATTACGGCTGTGAACAAAAAGTCTTTTATCGCTTGAATCTGTTTAGGGATTCTCCTGATGGAAAAAAAAAGACCAAAAAAAACACAATTTTCGTCCCAACGGAATAAAATGTTTCCAGCTATCTTGCCCAAGGGGAACTCATATAAAATAATAATATTATGAAGTATCACTTACCAACTGGGTGGTGAAAGAGGAGAATGGTAAAGCAACTTTCATAAGATTCTATATATATATATGTGTGTGTGTGTGTGTGTGTGTGTGTGTGTGTGTTTGTGTAGTGTATGCTTTGCGCATCAGTTCGTGTATGCAAATAAACCGGCAGACGTATAGATATTAAGGCAAGATGTATGTATGTATGTATGTATGTATGTATGTATGTATGTATGCATGTATGTATGTATGTATGTATGTATGTATGTATGTATGTATGTATGTATGTATGTATGTATGTATGTATGTATGTATGCATGTAGGCAGGCAGGCAGGCAGGCAGTCAGGCAGGATGGTTGGTAGGTAGGTAGGTAGGTAGGTATGTATGTATGTATGTATGTATGTATGTATGTATGTATGTATGTATGTATGTGTGTGTGTGTGTGTATGTATGTATGTATGTATGTACGTATGTATGTATGTTCAAATGTCTGTGTGTCTCAAAGTCTGTATGTATATTTGAATATTTATCTGCTCATTTGTCTATGTCTATCTGTCTCTGTACATATATGTCTCTCCATGTCTCTCTCTCTCTTTCATCCATCCGTCCATTTGTCATTCCGAGACAATAAATATTTTTCGATCTGTCTTTCTTTATGTCTCTTATTCTACCTATTTATCTATCTGTCTCTCTTCACGTCTGCACATGTACTTAAACATATATGGCATCATAATACTACAATTTATCACTTACCTCCTGTGGAAAAATAATTAACAGTATGTGAAAGAAAGTGACATAAATTATATGTAAATATGATTTTGTGTTGTGTGTTATTTGCTCATCACTCCTTTCATGCATGTAAGCCAACAAGAATTTAGATAATCACGAAAGATTGTATATATGTATGTATGTATGTATGTATGTATGTATGTATGTATGTATGTATGTATGTATGTATGTATGTATGTATGTATGTATGTATGTATGTATGTATGTATGTATGTGTCTGTCTGTCTGTCTGTCTGTCTGTCTGTCTGTCTGTCTGTCTGTCTGTCTGTCTGTCTGTCTGTCTGTCTGTCTGTCTGTATGTCTGTCTGTCTGTCTGTTTGTCTGTCTGTCTGTCTGTCTGTCTGACTGTCTGTCTGTCTGTTTGTCTGTTTGTCCGTCTGTCTGTCTGTCTGTTACCTTTGGAAATAATGAATCTCATGTCCTTTTCAAGACCCATCCCCCACAGGTCCAAGCCTGACACCCAGCTGTCAGTATGCGACAGCGGCAACCCCCCGGGTAACAGCTGTGAGGTGCTGGCTAAATAAGGCTCGAGTAGCCGATTTTGTGTCAAACCAAGCGGTGAACTAGGGTATGCGTACCCAGCATGTTAAGACAGGATCTGGCAGACTGCGCGGAAGAAATCATTCCTGATTCAACGGGCAAGACGGCGTTTACCTGCAAAGTGTTGTGGAACGTACTGAGCATGGCAAGGCACGTAGAGCGACCTGGTCGTCCACTGCACCTATATTCTTCTCCAGTCGTCTTGACTTGTCCTGCCACTAGATTCAGATGGACTCAGGCGAGAGAGTGAGGTCGCCGAATTGCGCAACTCTTCCTCAGTGTAATCCAATTCATCGCGCAAGTCATTCTTCATCCAACGTCATATATTACTATTAAGTTGCCCCTGCTGAATTGAAGGAAGCATGCAACCATTGTGAGTGTCTACTCACCAACTATGACTAATGAAGATGATGTCAATAACAAGTTCTATGAGGACCTGCACAATGTATTAACATCTGTTCCCAAATGAGACAAACGTATACTACATAGGGATTTCAATGCAAGAGTAGGCACGGACACCACCTCTTGGAGTGGCATTATTGGAAAGCACGGAGTCGGAAATTGTAACAGCAATGGACTCCTCCTTCTTCAGACATGTGCCGAACACGATCTCCTGATTACCAACACAATATTCCGTCTCCCCATGAGGAACAGGACATCGTGGATGCACCC
>JACEFZ010019069.1:0-7500 GCA_014155875.1 Cepaea nemoralis | reverse complement strand
GGTGCGGGATATTTGGGTTGGTGGGGTATGTGTGTGTGGTTTTGTGATGAGTGTATTGCTGTGTGGTTGCGGGTGTATGGGTGGGTTGTGGAGAACAATGTGTGAGTGGGTGTGTCTTGTCGGTTGTGGGATGGGTGGGGGATGTGTGTGTGGATGGGGAAATGTGTGTGGGTGGGGAAATGTGTGTGGGTGGGGGATTAGTGGGTGGGTGGCGGCATGTATGTTTGCTTGGGTCTGTGTGAGTGTGTGGAGGTATGTGTGGGTGGGTGGGGGAGGAGTGGGTGTGGAGATTGTGTGGTGGTTTGGGGATGTGTAGATGACTGCGGGATGTGTGGGTGGCAGCGGGATGTTTCCTTGGATGAGGGATGTGTTTCACAACATTGCAATATGCACTGTTTATGTTTTCAACTTACATTTGACAATTTTTTTTCCCCATGTGAATGTATCATGCGTAATATGCATTGTTTAAGCTTACAAAATCCATGTGACATTGTTTTTTCCCCCCTATGTAAATGTAACATGCACATTCGATGAAAAAAAGATGAGTGATTGAAAGGGCCGAATGTAAGACGGGCCTACGTGCCCAATTTGTTACCTTTTTAAAATAAAATTTGATCGTTCGTTCGTTCGTTCTCTCTTTCTCTTTCATCCATCCGTCCATTTGTCATTCCGACACTCAATAAATCTTTTTCTGTCTGACCTTCTTTATGTCTCTTTTTCTAGCGATTTATCTGTCTGTCTGTCTGCACGTCTGCACATGAACTTAGGCATATATGGCATCATAATACTATAAATTATCCCTTACCCTGAACAGGACGCCCTGTGGAAAACAAAAAAATAAGTGTGTGTGAAAGAAACTGACATAAATTATATGTACATATAATTTAGTGTGGTGTGTTATTTGCGCATCAGTCCTTGCATGCATGTAAGCCAACAGAAATTTAGATAAACACGGAAGATTGTATGTATGTATGTATGTATGTATGTATGTATGTATGTATGTATGTATGTATGTATGTATGTATGTATGTATGTATGTATGTATGTATGTATGTATGTATGTATGTATGTATGTATGTATGTATGTATGTATGTATGTATGTATGTATGTATGTTTGTATGTATGTATGTATGTATGTATGTATGTTTGTATGTATGTATGTATGTATGTATGTATGTATGTATGTATGTATGTATGTATGTATGTATGTATGTATGTATGTATGTATGTATGTATGTATGTATGTATGTATGTATGTATGTATGTATGTATGTATGTATGTATGTATGTATGTATGTATGTATGTATGTATGTATGTATGTGTGTATGTGTGTGTATGTATGTATGTATGTATGTATGTATGTATGTATGTATGTATGTATGTATGTATGTATGTATATATGTCCCAATAACTGTGTGTCCTAGACCTGTATGTATATTTGCCTATTTATCTGACCATCTGTCTATTTCTATCTCAGTACATCTCTCTCTCTCTCTCTCTCTCTCTCTCTCTCTCTCTCTCTCTCTCTCTCTCTCTCTCTCTCTCTCTCTCTCTCTCTCTCTCTCTATCTATCTATCTATCTCATTCATCCATTCGTCCATTTGTTATTCCGACACTAAATAAATCTTTTTTCTATCTGTCCTTCTTTATATCGCTTTTTCTACCTATTTATCTGCCTGTCTGTCTTCACGTCTGCACATTTAATTAAGCATATATGGCATCATATATATATATATATATATATATATATATATATATATATATATATATATATATATATATATATATATATATATATATATATATATATATAATACAATGAATATCTGCTCCCCCGATGTGTCTCCACCTTGCCGTGGTGGGGGTGCTTGCGTGTCCCATCGACCCCATTTGCTTGCCGATGTATGAAAAACTACATATCGGTCAGCTCATAGGATAGTAACCAGACTAAGAGAGACACAACCTGCTGCTCTGCAGGTAGACTGAGGATAACAGTCAAACATTTAAATCAGGTGCACGAACGCAGAAGTTCTTGGTCCGGACAAAACACTTAAGGCTCCCTGTCGAGGGCTGTGGCTTGACGCCTCTAAGACACAAACCCTCGGATATGAGAGCCGGGCCGATACCCACCTTTCAAAAAATAGAGGCGTGATACTGAGCAAGCTACATGCTCAGGTCTGATACAAGTTCGAAGGCTCTCAGCTGGGGGATATGAGAGATTCTCGGATGAGAGAGCCAGGCCGTTTCCCGTTCACTGCTGCACGAAGGTAAGATGCTGAGCCGGCAGCACATGTAGCCTACCTCGTGAGCGAGTACAAAAAGTCAGAAAAGTGCCCCAGTCGAAGGAAATGGTCACGAAAACTGTCTGTATCTAACTCATAGGGAGTGTAGACAAAAGTGGAAGAACGTCTCAATGACGTGAAATGGAACGCACGGCGAGCGAACCTATTGCGTGGTCCGAATCAAAACCAAAAGCTTACCGAGTGGATGTCGCTCGCAGTATGACCGCTCCTGGTGTGTGCTTGAGCGATCAGTGGGAAGCGAGTTGCCCAACACATGGAAGTGAGGAACTAAAGCAGCCATGAGCAGGACGTGGCAACTCCTCGGGTGAGCCCAGTCTCAGAGCAATATGTGCCTGCTCTGCAATTATGGAAGCCTCTTTTGATAGCGAGGGAATGCCCATGGTCTGCCCCTGCCTTCCCTTGAGGGCCGACCACGATGTCGTTGATCGTTCTATCTTGACCAGCTGAGATGTTGGCGACATCACAACAGTCTAACGTGCCTCGAAACCAGAGGAAGGCTAACCTTATTAAAAAAATGCCCGACGAAAGTCGGAAGTGTCGTCCTACGGGTGGCAAACTAAAAATTGACACTATGCAATTACGTCCGAGTGAAATGTCTCGTCCGAATGTCTCTCGTGCTAGGTACAGCTCTGACTACCTAGTTTCCGAATGCCGCTCTTGTTCGGAACAGGTAGGTAGTTTTCCGAATGTCTGTCGTGCCTGGAACAGCTCTGACGGGGGCAACGACAAGCACATGTCCGAAAACTCGCTAAGTGGATGCCGTTTGCAAACCTGTCTGGTTTGTGCGGGAATGGCCCGGGGCAAACGAAATGACCAATATATTGAAGTGAGGATGTAAAGCAGCCATGAGCAGGACGTGACTATCCCTCGGTGAGCCCAGAACCAGGGCGCTATGTGTCGGCCCTGCAACTATGGAAGCAACCTTGGATGGCGGAAAATGCTATGGACTGTCCCTGCCTTCCTTTGAGGGATGACCGTTGTCTTCGACAGTTCAAACTTGGCCAGCTGGGTTGTAGATGGCTCCACAAAAGTGAGAGTCTCCCAGGAATGCTACCTGGTCAAAAATGCACGCTGTAGTCGGATGTGTTGGCCTACGGGTTTCGGCCCAAGGGCGCATAACAGACACACCGCAATCACATCTGAAAAAACACTCCGAATGAACGAAAAGAAGAAGAAGACAATGTATATCTGTATGTATGGTATTTATGCGTTCGCGAACGGTCCATCCGATTGAGATGACATTTTCTACACGTGTTCTTCTCATTCTTGTGCTGCCAACTGGCATAGTGTTTTATTTTACAAACAGTTTTTTTTTATTACATTATAATTTATATATAGCGAGGGGACTTAACTTAAGAAAAGTTATATCAATGGACAGAACTTTTAATAGCATTTCTATATATGTAATTAAAATAATTGTTGCATATTTCTCAAATAGGTTGACCTTCTCTCTACAGTTATTTACAGGCATATGCGTAATAATATATAATGATAAAATCGTTAAGGCATTTTCAAAGTTTTCATAAAAATAAGGCTTCTATTTAAATAGTGAAAGTGTTCTAACATCTTTTTTCTTTCTTCAACAGCACATTTAATTTTTTTTTAAAAACATTCTCATATGTAAGGCGCGTTACACCCACTTTGGGTATTTATGATGCCCATGTTAAATATTGCCTCAACGAGTTACTTTTCATGCATTTTAATGCTTATTGTTTCTTTTGTTGTCAAAGAATTGCTCATAAGAGATGTTGAATGAAAGATTGTATGAGAGGAAATAGAGAAGAAGGGCCGAATGTAGGATGGGCCTGAGTGCCCAATTCTTAACTCTTTGAAACTAAAGATTTTCGTTCGTTAAAAAACAAAGTAATTTTTTTGTGTGAGAAAGTTAGTTGCATATCCTTTGCAGTACTCTGCAGTCAACCCACAGCCCACCATTTATTGGCTGTTCGTGATATCTTGGTAAGTTTACTTTAGGTAGATCTCTTCCAATCATATTTTCTACTATCAATCTATCTATTTTTCTATTCTATCTACATTTTTAACGGGTACGGGCTGAACATAGATAGACAGACAGACAGACAGACAGACAGACAGACAGACAGACAGATAGATAGATAGATAGATAGATAGATAGATAGATAGATAGATAGATAGATAGATAGATAGATAGATAGATATAGGGATAGGTAGGTACGTAGGCAGGAAGGCAGGAATGCAAGCAGGCAGGCTGACAGATAGATAGATAGATCCCCACAAAATATTGGGCGATGCCGGGCCGGGTCAGCTAGTAATACTATAAATTATCACTTACCCCTGTGGAATAAAAATAAGAGTATGTGAAAGAAATTGACATACATTATATGTATGTCTGATTTTGTGTGGTGTGTTATTTGCGCATTAGTCCTTGCATGCAGGTAAGATAAAAGGAATTTAGATAATCACGAAAGATTGTATGTATGTATGTATGTATGTATGTATGTATGTATGTATGTATGTATGTATGTATGTATGTATGTATGTATGTATGTATGTATGTATGTAGGTAGGTAGGTAGGTAGGTAGGTAGGTAGGTAGGTATGTATGTATGTATGTATGTATGTATGTATGTATGTATGTATGTATGTATGTATGTATGTATGTATGTATGTATGTATGTATGTATGTGTGTGTGTGTGTATGTATGTATGTATGTATGTATGTATGCATGTATGTATGCATGCATGCATGTATGTATGTATGTATGTATGTATGTATGTATGTATGTATGTATGTATGTATGTATGCATGCATGTATGTATGTATGTATGTATGTATGTATGTATGTATGTATGTATGTATGTATGTATGTATGTATGTATGTATGTATGTATGTATGTATGTATGTATGTATGTATGTATGTATAGTTAGTTAGATAGTTAGTTAGTTAGTTAGTTAGTTAGTTAGTCGCAGTTCCAACTTCACAGCAACGGGTCGTCCCCATTATGCTCTGTTCCTGTGCCAGTGAATATCACACAAAACGCTCCCCTACTGCCCAATGTGAAAAGTAGAAAAGACAGGAGTCTTGACAAACAGCAGCCCGCACAGATACACTGTGCATAATGCCGCCGCCAGAATGTCAACACAATAGTCCCCCACAAAACACCCAGTTCATTTCTGATGGAATAGGCAGTCATTTTCCCATCTGGATGTTTCCTAGATGTTTACCCACACAGTCCACGAAATACAGTTCATCGTCGATGGTAGTGGCAGTCAACCAGAAGCCCAGCAGCCACGCATTTCTGCATAAGGCAAAAACCGGTCAACTCTAGGACATAGCCATCTGCCATCGCTCCGAACATGCAGTCACGTTCCAAAAAATACCTCGGGCAGATTCACAAGCATTTCACACGAAACTCACAGCTCACAGTGTCGCGCCACGCACTCACCCAGTAGCAGGGAGACGGAACCATGAAGCCTCCTTATTCGCCTCTTACGACATGCGTCGTAGGCTACAGTGTTGCTATTCTTTGCTTCCCGTATTTGCCCCGGCAAAACACGGGAGTATGTATGTATGTATGTATGTATGTATGTATGTATGTATGTATGTATGTATGTATGTATGTATGTATGTATGTATGTATGTATGTATGTATGTATGTATGTATGTTGTATGTTGTATGTTTGTATGTATGTATGTATGTATGTATGTATGTATGTATGTATGTATGTATGTATGTATTTATGTATGTATATGTGTGTGTGTATGTATGTGTGTGTGTGTGTATGTATGTATGTATGTATGTATGTATGTATGTATGTATGTATGTATGTATGTATGTATATCCCTAGGTATGTATGTATATTTGCCTGTTTATCTGCCCTTCCGCCTATGTCTGTCAATCTCTGTACATCTCTCTCTCTCTCTCTCTCTCTCTCTCTCTCTCTCTCTCTCTCTCTCTCTCTCTCTCTCACTTTCTCTCTCAGGTTTAGAGTTAACTCATATTAGTTTTAGTGATTATGTGAGGCAGTGTGTATGTGTGTGGATGGACGGGTGTGTCTATATGTGTATGTGTGTTTATATGTGTGGATGTATGTGTGTGTGCATGTGTGTATGTGTGTGTACCTGTGCGTATCTGTGTGTGCCTCTGTGTGTGTATGTCTGTACGTGTGTTAAGGTGTGCGTTCATGTTTGTTTATATGTGTTTATATGTATGTGCGTGTGTGTATGTGTGTATGTATGTGTGTATGTATGTGTGTGTGTGCTCGTGTATGTATTGTATATATTTGTGTGTGTAAGTGTGCATGCATGCAGTGTATGTGAGGTAGTGTGTATTCGTGTGTTATGTGAGTACTTGTGCGTAAGTATGTGAATGTATATAGGTGTGTGTATGTGCTTGGGTATATGTGAGTATTTGCGTGTGTATGTTATGTGTGGAGGTGTTGTGTGTGTGTGTGTGTGTGTGTGTGTGTGTGTACGTGTGTGAGAGAGAGAAGAGAAGAGAGAGAGAAAGAAAGAGAGAGAGAGCAAGTTGAGTGCACGCATGTCATCTAACATGCTCTTCTATATTGTTTGTGTATTCTCATTTTCATATTATCATTTTTAATGCTTTTGTTTTTAACATCCATAAAATGAAGACACGTAGAGTAACACTGTAGATTAAGCAAGAGAGTTAGTGAGTTTGAGTGAGAGAAGAGTGAATGAGTGTGAGAGTGTGCGTACAGTAGAGAGAGAGAGAGAGAGAGAGAGAGAGAGAGAGAGAGAGAGAGAGAGAGAGAGAGAGAGAGAGAGAGAGAGAGAGAGAGAGAGAGTTGAGCGCACGCATGTCATCTAAAATGCTATTCCATAATTTTTTATGTATTCTCATCTTTCATATTACGAGGTATCATTTTGTATGCCACTTGAGTGTCCTGTAACGTGCCATTCCATATTATTTTGTGTATTCTTATCTATCATATTATCATTTTGTATGCCACTTGATTTTATCATGTAAAATATAACTTTACTGTGATGTGAGAGAGTTAGTGAGAGAGCGAGAGAGAGAGAGAGAGAGAGAGAGAGAGAGAGAGAGAGAGAGAGAGAGAGAGAGAGAGAGAGAGAGAGAGAGAGAGAGAGAGAGAGAGAGAAATGCATCACTAAATTTTACGCTACACAATGTATATGTACAATGGTTTCTCCACTTCTTACAATTTTTGCGAGAATGCTCACGACAATCGT
>JACEFZ010019068.1:0-85048 GCA_014155875.1 Cepaea nemoralis | reverse complement strand
TTTTAAATCTAATCTAAAGTACTCAAGTCCGTAAAAAAATTTACCTGTCTATTCGGACTCCACTTCGTTTTTTTTCCGGTCCTTTTTTTTTCCCGGAAAACCCCCGGCTGGCCACGTGAACTGCGTCATCGGGACATGTGTTTGACTATATTACACATTTTTGTAAAGAAATAAAGAACAAATAAGTTGGTATCAACCGTGCGGGTCTGATGATCTCGCTTTGGCGCAAACAGTGTTTCTAGGGTTTTTTTTTTTGTGTTGGTTAAATGTGTCTTATCTTGCTGCCAAAAACCCTGCACACTTGTCTTTCTGTTTTATCTGTCCTCTACTTTTGTTGTTTGGGGAAAGGGGCTTACCCAAACCGCTTATCCCCCCTCTTTCTCTAAATGGTCTTTATCACTTGTTATGTCTTAAAACACATCTTCTCGTATCTCTGTCTCTCACACTATCTATTCGTTATCATCCCCCCCCCCCCCCCTCCCTCTCTTTTCAACCTGCTTCACATATACCGGGTTTTTCCCTCCCTTTATGTACGTAGCATTTCCTTGGTTATGTTTTAAATTTCATCAGGCCAGTAAGTCGGAAGCCTGGTGTTTGAATTGCCTAATATGTCTTTCTGAGGCGACGCAATTACTGTCGCTTGACCGGAATTATGGGGACATCAATGTAGGGCGGTAATGTCAACAAAGATGGAAGCCTGTAGTAAACAGTAATCAGTAAGTGTTATTTAAATATTTAATCAATTTTAAAATTAACCACCTTCTTAGACTTCTTAATGGCCTAAACTAAAATTGACTAGTGAGCAGGACGCTGTGACATTTTTTGTTATTTCCGAAATTTCGAGGGGGCGAATATAATTTCTTTCTATTCAAAATTTCCTTTGGGGAGTAGAGCCTCCCTTTTGATTTTGTAACAAACGTTTTTATGACGCATCAATCAATGTTGCCATCTCCCGTTGATGAAAAAGCACCAAAATGAGCCAAAAAGCACAAAAAAACCCCAAAAAAAATTTAGGAAGCAAAAAAAAAAAAAAAAAAAGCACCAAATGTTTTTATTACAAAGTAACACGGGTTTGCACAGTATAATTTTATTTTCATTCATAAACAATGAAGTTTATTCCAGTCCCCCAAATCCCAATCAGAACTACTTTCGAGCCAAAAAAGAACCAAAATTTCAATAATAGTTTTGGGAAAACACTAAAACAACACTGGGGGATTCATTCAAAAATTATAAAGTAGCACATTTTAATTTATAGCTAACCCGGCCCGGCTTCGCCCAGTTCCTGGCGGGCATCTATCTATCTATCTATCTATCTATTTATCTATCTATCTATCTATCTATCTATCTATCTATCTATCTATCTATCTATCTATCTATCTATCTATCTATCTATCTGTCTGTCTGTCTGTCTGTCTGTCTGTCTGTCTGTCTGTCTGTCTGTCTGTCTGTCTGTCTGTCTGTCTGTCTGTCTGTCTGTCTGTCTGTCTGTCTGTCTGTCTGTCTGTCTGTCTGTCTGTCTGTCTGTCTGTCTGTCTGTCTGTCTGTCTGTCTGTCTGTCTGTCTGTCTGTCTGTCTGTCTGTCTGTCTGTCTGTCTGTCTGTCTGTCTGTCTGTCTGTCTGTCTGTCTGTCTGTCTGTCTGTCTGTCTGTCTGTCTGTCTGTCTGTCTGTCTGTCTGTCTGTCTGTCTGTCTGTCTGTCTGTCTGTCTGTCTGTCTGTCTGTCTGTCTGTCTGTCTGTCTGTCTGTCTGTCTGTCTGTCTGTCTGTCTGTCTGTCTGTCTGTCTGTCTGTCTGTCTGTCTGTCTGTCTGTCTGTCTGTCTGTCTGTCTGTCTGTCTGTCTGTCTGTCTGTCTGTCTGTCTGTCTGTCTGTCTGTCTGTCTGTCTGTCTGTCTGTCTGTCTGTCTGTCTGTCTGTCTGTCTGTCTGTCTGTCTGTCTGTCTGTCTGTCTGTCTGTCTGTCTGTCTGTCTGTCTGTCTGTCTGTCTGTCTGTCTGTCTGTCTGTCTGTCTGTCTGTCTGTCTGTCTGTCTGTCTGTCTGTCTGTCTGTCTGTCTGTCTGTCTGTCTGTCTGTCTGTCTGTCTGTCTGTCTGTCTGTCTGTCTGTCTGTCTGTCTGTCTGTCTGTCTGTCTGTCTGTCTGTCTGTCTGTCTGTCTGTCTGTCTGTCTGTCTGTCTGTCTGTCTGTCTGTCTGTCTGTCTGTCTGTCTGTCTGTCTGTCTGTCTGTCTGTCTGTCTGTCTGTCTGTCTGTCTGTCTGTCTGTCTGTCTGTCTGTCTGTCTGTCTGTCTGTCTGTCTGTCTGTCTGTCTGTCTGTCTGTCTGTCTGTCTGTCTGTCTGTCTGTCTGTCTGTCTGTCTGTCTGTCTGTCTGTCTGTCTGTCTGTCTGTCTGTCTGTCTGTCTGTCTGTCTGTCTGTCTGTCTGTCTGTCTGTCTGTCTGTCTGTCTGTCTGTCTGTCTGTCTGTCTGTCTGTCTGTCTGTCTGTCTGTCTGTCTGTCTGTCTGTCTGTCTGTCGGTCTGTCTGTCTGTCTGTCTGTCTGTCTGTCTGTCTGTCTGTCTGTCTGTCTGTCTGTCTGTCTGTCTGTCTGTCTGTCTGTCTGTCTGTCTGTCTGTCTGTCTGTCGGTCTGTCTGTCGGTCTGTCTGTCTGTCTGTCTGTCTGTCTGTCTGTCTGTCTGTCTGTCTGTCTGTCTGTCTGTCTGTCTGTCTGTCTGTCTGTCTGTCTGTCTGTCTGTCTGTCTGTCTGTCGGTCTGTCTGTGGTCTGCCGTGGGTTTCCTGTGGGTGGGGTGGGGGTCGGGTCGTCGGTCGGTCTGTCTGTCTGTCTGTCTGTCTGTCTGTCTGTCCTTTAAAAAAAAACCCTTCTAGTTATTTATCTCTTTGTTTTATTCTTACTCTTGTTTTACAATGAAATCGTCATCATTAAATGCGTTACTGCTAGGTGTGGTTATTATGCCTCTCCCATCTCTGTGCAGTTCGTGTACTAATAATTGAAATTTTGGGTAGGCCCCCGTTGCAAAATTGTGGAGACAGGTTTTCAAAATGCTAATTCGGGTTGGTTGTACCCCTGTGGAGACAGGTTTTCAAAAATGCAACTTTTGGTTGGTTGTAGCCATGGGGAGACGGGGTTTCACAAATGCTAATTTGGGGGTTTGGGGTTTGTAGCCATGTGGAGAAAAGGGTTTCACAAAGGTAACTTTTGGGTTTTGGTTTGAAAGCCATGGGGAAAGGCGGGTTTTTTTCACAAAATGCAAATAATTCGGGTTTGGGTTTGGGTAGCTAGTGGAGACAGGTTTTCACAAATGCTAATTTTTGGGTTTGGGTTTTTGTACCCCATGGGGAAACGGGTTTTCACAAATGCAATTTTTGGGTTTGGGTTGAAACCATGTGGGGGACGGGTTTTTCAAAAATGCAATTTTTGGGTTTGGTTTTAGCCATGTGGAGACAGGTTTTCACAAAGGGCAATATTTTTGGTTTGGTTTGGGAGCCATTGGAACAGGTTTTCAAAAATCAAATTCGGGTTTGGGTTGTGGGCCATGGGGAGACAGGTTTTTCACAAATGTTTAATTTCGGGTTGGTTGTAGCTAGGGGGAAAGGCAAGCTTTTTAAACACCGTCGCGTTTACACCGTGTGGGTCAGTCGCGTCGTATCGTATTTAAAACGTGTTTTAATTCGTGTCAGTTTCAGACCGGGTTTTCATGAGGAAGTGGTGGTAAATATTAGTTCGGTAATATAGTAGGTGATACATACAACTGTGACAAATATTTCAAGAGGAACAAACTGTAAGTAGAAAACCCTTTAATCCTAAAACACGGGGACCGTACAATTGGCGGTCAAGCCTTGTATATTATCCACACGTGTTTCGCACACGCACAAGCTCGAGAATAAGTAATACAAACGCTCAAGAGACCTGATACACCAATCTGCATCACAGATCGCATCTACACAGAAGACAACAATATACAACAGATCCGTCTCAACAACGAGCATTCTGTTTTCCTGCAGGTAGATTGAAGTGGCATTTCATTGATCGGATTCTACCTCGCGACCGATTCCGATATTTCTCACTGGAGTATATATTCACTGGGAGTGGTGGTAGATATCACCACTGTACTGTAGTGGTGATACGTACGGTGACAAATATTTCAAGAGGAACAAACTGAAGTAGCAAACCGCTGTAAGCATTAAAACAGGAAAAATCACACAAAACACCATGGCAATAACCAGAAACCAAGCAGAGGAGAGCAAGAAAGGACCAGTCGAAGCTATGAATATAAAAAAAAACAAAAACATAGACGGAAAAATAGCTGGAAGAAATCAACCCAAAGAAAGCCAACCACTAGGAAAACAGCCCGCCAGCGGGGCCCTTGAGCCAGGCCTCAAACTTAAAATAACCCAAACTGAGGGAAGACAAGCAGTACTATCGGCATTCAGCAAAGGCGAATGCATCATATCATTGAAAATGAGCCTAGGTACAAGGTCAATTGCCAACCTGATCAAAAACCCAAACAGCACAATAATAATCACACCGAACGACACCCCCAAGATCAAAGAGATAGTGGATGAACTGAAAAAGGGAAAAAAAAAGCCGATAACAATAAAATTGCCACACGACATCAAAGTCAGCGTAGAGCTGTTCCGGGCGACAACAACAATAGTTGTAAAAGGAATAAACCCGACAACAGATATGAGGAAGGAAAGGGAAAGAAATAAGAAAAGAGAACAGTGCATTGAAATCACGCACGTGGATAGGATATTGACAAAACGTGGCGAACCAACCGCGGTAGTAAGGGTTTAAATACAACGGAACAACACTGCCAAACCAAATAAAATACGTAGGAAGGCCTAAGCGCTTCGAAATGTATGTGCCACCTGTCAAACAATGTAGCAAGTGCCAAATCTAGGGACACCCCCTTAAAATTTTGCAAGGAAAAGAACCCAAAATGCCGGTACTGCAGCAAAAGCCACTGGTATAGTGACTGTACAGAAGCAAAAAGGGGATAAACACTACAAAGAAGTAAACCCGGCCAGACAGTGTGCTAACTGCAAGGGTAACCACAGGCGAGATATAAGGGCTGCCCTGAATATAAACTAACAGAGACGGCATGGAGAGAGTCAGTCCTTACACAAACCCCGATGAGGGTCGCAAGGTGGAGACAAGAAAACGCACGCAAAGAACCAGATACAAGATCAGAAATAAGAATATTGCAATCCGAAATGAATAATATGAAGAACAAGATAGCAGACAAGGACGTAGGAAGAGACAGTACACAAGACAAGGAAGAGACAGAAAACAACGAACTAAAGAAAGTTATAAGACGAATGGAAGAAGCTGAAAAAAGCATGCTAACCATGAAAAAACAACTTGAAGACGCAGTAACACACACGCGAAAAATAACCCAAGAGCTGGAGGCAGCCAAAACACAGCTGAAAAACCAGTTAAAAGAGAACCAAACAGCCAATGAAAAGATAAAAGAATTAGCCAAAAAGATGGAGGTAACCAGACGAGAATTTAGTAACCAGACGAATGAAAACCACACGGCCACAGAACAGATGAAAGTAAAACTACGCGACATCGAACTATCAAACACAGAGGTAGAAAAAAGGACGCAACCACTAGGCCATGACCTTAAAAAATTGAAGCAACAGACTGATAGAGAAATCAAAATGATTAAACAAGCAGTGGAAAATATGATAAACAAAGAGGAGTTCACACGAATACTACCAGCATTAATGGAGAAAGCGAAGAAGGGCCCGATCATACTTCAGGAATACACTGAACTAGCAAACAAGATGTTACAGGAGACAAGCGAGGAAGACAGCGAAACATCGGAGAACTGAAGAGAACAATAACCAATAAAAAACAGAAATACAACACGACCATGGAAAAAAAAACATTAGAATAGTACAATGGAACTGCAGAGGCATGAAAAAAAACCCCCCCAGCACCATGGAACAACTAGGGAGGGAAAATAGTATCTATGCCCTGCGGGAAAACATTCTTGAAACCAAAGGACAGCTACAAATGCAAAGGCTTTAAGATACTCAGGAACGACAGGACAGAAACAACAGGAGGAGGAGTCGCCCTACTCATACAAGACAATCTACAAATATTAGAAAATGGAACATTCAGGACAACCAACTTCGAGGGAATCACAGCGGAGATTGCGAGTAAACCCAACAACCTAACCATAATTAACGTATACTGCCCTAAAGGAAAAATAGAAGAAGAAGACCTAATAGAGATAAAGAACAGAATCAAAACATCAACAATAATAGTCGGCGACTTCAACTGTTGCCACCCAGTGTGGGGTGGATCAAGAAACAGCGTAGCGGGAACAAAATTGATCGAATTTATAGACAGTAACCAGCTAACAGTGCTAAATGACGGGTCGATGACACGAATAGCCCCCAACCCCGAGAAGATACGACACAGCAATCGACGTAACAATAGTAACAACGGGCCTAACAAGGAGCCATTGGGAAGTAAAAGAAGACACCAACAGCGATCACCTACCGATAATCATCGACACAAACACGAGAGCACAGAAGAGTAAGGAAAGTAATAAACCGCCCTTTTCACTTCAAGAACGCGAAATGGGAGCAGTTTAGAGAAGAACTGGAGGGGATGGAGATAGAACAGACAGAAGGTGAAGATATAGACAAATACACAGAAAGAATCACTAACAACATCCTACAGGCCGCGGTAAAACACATCCCCAATAGAAATATGCCTGCATACCTGACAGCGGCCACACAGAGAACGCGAACAACAGGAAAACAATGGAACAAACAACCAGCTGGTTGGTGGAACCAGAGCTGCACAGAGGCGCTGGAAAAAAGAAAAAAAGCGCTCCAACAATACAGAAGAATGAGGACAGACGAAAACTACAACGAATACAAAATTCAGAGGAATGAAGCCAACAGACTGATAACCAAAGCCAAAGAAACAGCATGGAAAACGTACTGCCAGAAATTGTCACCAGACACACCCACAAAAGAAGTATGGGAGCAAATAAAAGCTATACAAAGAAAACCCAAAAAAACAGCAATATTCCCAAAAATAAAAATACCAACACTAGCAGTAACAGACAAAGAAAAAGCAGACGCGTTCGGCAAATACTTCTACGAAGTCTGCTCCAACATGTCACTAGGAGAGCAGGAAAAACAAAGACGAGAAAAATACGCTGAAGAGTGGAAGAACTGCAACAAGAAATAGAGGACTTCTACATGGACGCAGACATAACGACTGACGAAGTAATATCAGCAATCAAGGGAAAAAGGGCGACACAGCAGCAGGGTCAGACATCCTAAACTATACAATACTGAAAAGGATACCAAGAAAAACAATAGAGACAATAACAGCCCTTACAAAAAAGTGTGGCACACGGGACAAATACCAGCACAATGGAAGAAGGCGACAGTTATACCAGTCAAAAAGCAGTTCAAGAACTCACAAAGAATCGACTCATACAGACCAATATCCCCGACATCACACCTCGGAAAAAATTTTGGAAACAGTCATCAATAAAAAAACACACACCACCTGGAGAAAAACGGGACTAAATTAGCGACACACAGTCAGGGTTTAGAGCCAACCGAAGCGCAATTGACCAAATAATTAAGCTAGAAAACCACGTAAAGAGGGCATTCAAAAAAGGAGAGAAAACGATAGCAGTATTTTTAGATCTGGCTAAAGCATATGACCAATGCTGGAGACAAGCAGCTCTGATCAAAATCAACAAAATAGGGATAATAGGCAGGACATATCGATATATCGAAAACTTCCTACAGAACAGAAGCTTCACCGTACGAATAAAAAACGAGGAATCCAGAACCTATGAGCAAGAAAAACGGAATACCACAGGGATCGGTAATATCACCAACAATATTCACAATATTAGTAAATGACCTAGATGAAGAAAAACTAGAAGACAGGATAGGGATATCGCAATTCGCCGACGACTGTGCAATATGGAGAAGCGGAAGACACATAAAAACCACAAGAGACCGACTACAACGGCAACTAAACAGAATTGCCAATGGATGGAAAAATGGGGCTTCCAGATCAACACAGACAAAACGGTCAGTATGATATTCAACGCGAAAAGAAACGAAACTACACGGACGGGGACATCAAGATCCAAGGGAAGAATATAAAGAGAACAAAAAACACAAGATTCCTCGGGATGACACTAGACGAACAACTAAGTTGGAGAAAACATATAGACCAGACAGTCGAAAAAGGCAAAAAGACAATAAATATTCTAAGAGTAATTAAAGGCAGTGGATGGGGAGCCCATACAAAAACGATGCTAATGCTATACAAATCTCTGATCAGAGGAAGAATAGAATACGGAAGCATAGTATCGACGCTGCACCGGAACACAACAAACGAAGACTGGACTCAATACAGACACCAAGCGCTGGGCATTATCCTAGGAACAGGCAAGCAAACACCAAGGGAAGCCCTAGAGGTAGCACTAGGAGTACTTCCACTACAACTGAGAAGAAAGCAATTAGTGTACAACTACTGGATGAAGGCTGCGAAGGATACAAGACACCCTGCGTTCAGTGCATTCGAAGAAACAGAAGCAAATGGGAGGAATACCCATACAAAAGACACAAACACCAGCAGGATGGACAGCGGCACAAGAGATGAACGCGGACGAGAAACTAGCGAGGGCACTGGCACGAACGAAAGTTCACAGACAAACAACACCCCAATGGGAGCTAGAACTACCATTGACGGATACGACACTCGCGAGCATAATTAGTAAATCAACAGAGGACAGGGAAGCCAAAGACATAGCGGAGGAATACATAGGACAAATAAGCACGGACAACCTCACTATCTACACAGACGGGTCAAAGAACGAGAATGGGGAGGTAGGGCAGGAGTAGTAGTACCATACCGGAACATCCAAAAGGAGTACAAAATAACAGACAATACATCGGTATACACGGCAGAACTAGTAGGTATTATGAAAGGACTAGAAATAGCAACAGAGAACCCCCCTATAAAACTAACTATACTGACGGACTCACTATCTGCAGTACAAGCGCTAGGCAACCATTCTAAAGTGAACAGACAAGACCTGAAAGAGAAAATACTAACACTAACAACAAAACTAAGAAGTATGGGATGCCAGGTCACAATTGTATGGATACCAGCACACAGAGGGATAACTGGCAATGAGAGGGCAGACAGGGCCGCAAAACGCGGGACAAGCAGCCAGAATATAGTAAACACAGGACTCGGCATTCTGGAGGCAAAAAGCATTATCAAACAACAAGTAATCGACAAATGGAAACAACAATGGAGAGACAGCAATAAAGGACGACACGCCTACCACATGCTCAGAGAACCAAGTTTGAAAAGTCAAGTGAAAGACAACACAAAAATACCAACGTACAAGAAACTATGGAGATTGAGAATCGGGAACTGGAAAGATAAAATCACCCGACCACTTTGCATTGACTGCCTGGAGGAAAACACTATAGAACACTACCTACTATCGTGCACAGCCTATGCCCAGGAACGCAGGGACCTAGTAGAATACTTCCAAACAAGAAACACGACGATGACGATGAAGGAATGCCTACAGGTGGAAGGCGACAAAGAAGTACAAAAGCTTACAAAACAATTCATTGCAAGAACAGGGAAAGAAATATAACCAACATAAAATAAAGCCAACAGCAAAATAAAAATACAGTGAGGAAAAACTCGACCACACGAAAACCAGACAATAGGAAATATATAGGGGGGCGTTAAAAACTCTCAAATGGCAAACAATAGAGAGACGAAACGACCCTCTTCAACGCGGGAGACAAGGAGAAGGGGGGAAATTGCCCCAACGATGGAGAAGACGATGGGAAACCCCCCTGACGATGGATAAGAGGGACGTGCAAGAAACCCCTCCGGCGCGGGACAAGAGGAGACCGTAGGAAACCTCCCCAACGATGGACAAGAGAGACGATACAATCCGACCCCTATGCTTGACAAAAAACCGTTGAACCAAGACCCAAGAAAACAAGCCCAGACGATAACAGGCGCCCCCCCCCCCCTCCCCAGGACAAGCCCAAGAAAACAGATGAAAAAAGACAGCCCCTCCCCACCCCCCAAGGTCAGCTCCGGAAAAGAAGACATCAAACGAGAGGGATGGGCAAACCGATAATGATAGCAGACACACCAGCAACAACGTCAAAAGCAAAAAGGATGGCAAAAAAGAGGGACTCGGCCAGACAGGCAGTAATAGAAGCTGTCTAACGCACAAAAGACCATAAAACCTATACCGCACTATGAACCACCACAACTATAACCAACGTCATTGAGACGGGTTGAACGAGGTGGAAAGTTTCTTTTTTTTTTTCGACAAATCGGAATCGGAACCATGCGGTCTAGTTTCACGCACATGTGCTCTGAAAGCTTTTAGTTGATAACTATTATTGCTGTGTATTTTCAAAGTGTTGAGGTAAGTTCCCGTATTTACAGACTGTTGCTAAAGTCATCAGTAGTTTAATATTAGTTAATTGAATTCTCCATCCACTTCTATATCTCTGTGTAAAATTTCATTACTTGAAACGATTTCGGCTATTTACAGTTGCTGTTTGAAGTGGATCACGTCAGCCGGTCTCAAGCGAAAAAATTGGCAGTCATTTTGCCTTTTCTGAGATAGGACCTGTCTTTGTTTACACTGGTTGTTTATTGAACAGTTCGTTGCTAAAGTCATCAGTAGATTAATATCAGTAATAATTGAATTCACTACCCTCTTCTATATCTCTATGTAAAATTGCATTACTTGAAACGATTGCGGGTATTTACAGTAGCTGTTTGAAGTGGATCACGTCAGCCAGTCTCAAGTGAAAAAATCGGCAGCCATTGTTTATGCCCGTTTTTTATTGAAAAGTTCATTGCTAAAGTCACCAGTAGATTAATATTAGTAATAATTGAATTATTTATCCACTTCTATATCTTTGTGTAAAATGTCATTATTTGAAATGATTGGGAGAGTTTACCGTAGCTGTTTGAAGTGGGTCACATCAGCCGGTCTCCAAGTGAAAACAAAATTGGCAGCCATCTTGCCTCCTTTTCTGAGATAGGACTTTTCTTTGTTTACACTGGTTGTTTATTGAACAGTTCGTTGCTGAAGTCACCAGTAGATTAACATTAGTAATAACTGAATTCTTTACCCACTCTGTGTAAAATGTCATTATTTGAAATGATTGCTGGGATTTACAGTAGCTGGTTGAAGTGGATCACGTCAGACAGCGTCGGCCTTCTAAATTTTAAATCTAATCTAAAGTAACTCAAGTCCGTATAAACTACTCTGTCTATTCGGACTCCACTTCGTGTTTTTTCCGGTCCGTTTTTTTTCCGGAAACCCCGGCTGGCCACGTGAACTGCGTCATCGGGACATGTGTTTGACTATATTACACATTTTTGTAAAGAAAATGAAGAACAAATAAGTTGGTATCAACCAGTGCTGGTCTGATGATCTCGCTTTTGGCAGCAAACAGTGTTTCCTAGGGTTTTTGTGTTTTGTGTTGGTTACATGTGTCTTTATCTTGCTGCACAAGAACCTGCACACTTGTCTTTCTGTTCTTATCTGTCCTCTACTTTTGTTGTCTTGGGAAAGGCGCTTAGCCAACCGCTTATCCCTCCCTCTTTCTCTCACTTGTCTTTATCACTTTGTTATGTCTTTCAACACATCTTTCTCGTATCTCTGTCTCTCACACTATCTATCTTCATTATCTATCTTCCCCCTCTCTCTCTCTCTTTTCAACCTGCTTCACATATACCAGGTTTTCCTGCACTTTATGTACGTAGCATTTCCTTGTTTATTTGTTAATTCATCAGGCCAGTAAGTCGGAAGCCTGGTGTTTGAATTGCCTAATCATGTCTTTCTGAGGCGACGCATATTACTGTCAGCTTGGACCGGAATTATGAGGACATCAATAGTAGGGCGGTAATGTCAACAAAGATGGAAGCCTGTAGTAAACAGTAATCAGTAAGTGTTATTTAAATTATTTAAATCAATATTAAATTAACCACCTTCTTAGACTTCTTAATGGCCTAAACTAAAATTGACTAGTGAGCAGACGCTGTGACATGTTTGTTATTTCCCGCAATTCGATTGCGAATATAATTTTTTTCTATTCACAATTCCATTGCGAGTAGAGCCTCCCTTTTGATTTTGTAACTAACGCTTTTGATGACGCATGCAATCAATGTTGCCATCTCCCGTTGATGAAAAAGCACCAAAATCGAGCCAAAAAGCACTAAAAAGCACCAAAAATTTTTAGGAAGCACCAAAAAAAAAAAAAAGCACCAAATGTTTTTATTACAAATGTAACACGGTAGCACAGTATAATTTATTATTATCACTTCATAATACAATGAAGTTTATTCCAGATCCGCCAAATCCCAATCAGAACTACTTTCGAGCCAAAAAAGAACCAAATTGCAATAATAGTTTTTGGGAAATCACTAAAACAAGCACTGGTGGTATTCATTCAAAATGTTATAAAGTAGCACATTATAATTTACTAGCTAACCCGGCCCGGCTTCGCCCAGTTCCTGGCGGGCATCTATCTATCTATCTATCTATCTATTATCTATCTATCTATCTATCTATCTATCTATCTATCTATCTATCTATCTATCTATCTATCTATCTATCTATCTATCTATCTATCTATCTATCTATCTATCTATCTGTCTGTCTGTCTGTCTGTCTGTCTGTCTGTCTGTCTGTCTGTCTGTCTGTCTGTCTGTCTGTCTGTCTGTCTGTCTGTCTGTCTGTCTGTCTGTCTGTCTGTCTGTCTACCTACCTGCCTGCCTGCCTGCCTGCAGACCTACCTACCTACATATCTGCTGGTGTAGGCCAGTATATTCCACATGGCTAATAACAAGTGTCAGACCATTATCTAATATTACTGTGTCGTATAGTTTTGATGTTTGCATTTTGCCCATGCCTTTATAATGCATATCTTTTATATTGTTGCTGTTCTCTGTTAGCCTTGAATGATGTGTGAATGAAATAATGTATGAAAGAGAGTAATAGAAGGGCAGAATGTTAGACGGGCCTGCGTGCCCAATTCTAAGCCCTTTGAAAATAAAGTTTGTTCGTTCGTTCGTTCGGTGGTTCGTTCGTTCTGTCTGTCTGTCTGTCTGTCTGTCTACATGTCTGTCTGTCTGTCTACGTGTCTGTCTGTCTGTCTGTCTGTCTGTCTGTCGGTCGGTAGGTCGGACAGTCGGTCGGTCGGTCTGTCTGTCTGTCTGTCTGTCGGTCGGTCGGTCGGTCTGTCTGTCTGTCTGTCTGTCGGTCTGTCTGTCTGTCTGTCTGTCTGTCTGTCGGTCTGTCTGTCTGTCTGTCTGTCTGTCTGTCTGTCTGTCTGTCTGTCTGTCTGTCTGTCTGTCTGTCTGTCTGTCGGTCGGTCGGTCGGTCGGTCGGTCTGTCTGTCTGTCTGTCTGTCTGTCTGTCTGTCTGTCTGTCTGTCTGTCTGTCTGTCTGTCTGTCTGTCTGTCTGTCTGTCGTCTGTCTGTCTGTCTGTCTGTCTGTCTGTCTGTCTGTCTGTCTGTCTGTCTGTCTGTCTGTCTGTCTGTCTGTCTGTCTGTCTGTCTGTCTGTCTGTCTGTCTGTCTGTCTGTCTGTCTGTCTGTCTGTCTGTCTGTCTGTCTGTCTGTCTGTCTGTCTGTCTGTCTGTCTGTCTGTCTGTCTGTCTGTCTGTCTGTCTGTCTGTCTGTCTGTCTGTCTGTCTGTCTGTCTGTCTGTCTGTCTGTCTGTCTGTCTGTCTGTCTGTCTGTCTGTCTGTCTGTCTGTCTGTCTGTCTGTCTGTCTGTCTGTCTGTCTGTCTGTCTGTCTGTCTGTCTGTCTGTCTGTCTGTCTGTCGGTCGTTCGGTCGGTCTGTCTGTCTGTCTGTCTGTCGGTCGGTCGGTCGGTCTGTCTGTCTGTCTGTCTGTCTGTCTGTCTGTCTGTCGTTCGGTCGGTCTGTCTGTCTGTCTGTCTGTCTGTCTGTCCTTTGATCAAACCTTCTAGTTATTTATCTCTTTGTTTTATTCTTACTCTTGTTTTACAATGTAATCGTCACCATTAAATGCGTTACTGCTAGGTGTGGTTGATTATGCCTCTGCACATCTTGTGCAGTTCGTGTACTAATAATTGTAATTTGTAGAGTCCCCGTTGAAAAATGTGGAGACAGGTTTTCACAAATGCTAATATTCTGGTTGGTTGTAGCCATGTGGAGACAGGTTTTCACAAATGCTAATATTCTGGTTGGTTGTAGCCATGTGGAGACAGGTTTTCACAAATGCTAACATTCTGGTTGGTTGTAGCCATGTGGAGACAGGTTTTCACAAATGCTAACTTTCTGGTTGGTTGTAGCCATGTGGAGACAGGTTTTCACAAATGCTAATATTCTGGTTGGTTGTAGCCATGTGGAGACAGGTTTTCACAAATGCTAATATTCTGGTTGGTTGTAGCCATGTGGAGACAGGTTTTCACAAATGCTAATATTCTGGTTGGTTGTAGCTATGTGGAGACAGGTTTTCACAAATGCTAATATTCTGGTTGGTTGTAGCCATGTGAAGACAGGTTTTCACAAATGCTAATATTCTGGTTGGTTGTAGCCATGTGGAGACAGGTTTTCACAAATGCTAACATTCTGGTTGGTTGTAGCCATGTGGAGACAGGTTTTCACAAATACTAATATTCTGGTTGGTTGTACCCATGTGGAGACAGGTTTTCACAAATGCTAATATTCTGGTTGGTTGTAGCCAAGAGATCTAACTGATGTGGGTTCATTGTTGTTTTTGTGATTGCTGTGACTGAACAGGTTATAAAAAGACACATGATTTTACTGTTGGTGTGGTTGGATTGAGTGTGTTCAAGTCTCATCGAAGTTATGGTTTAACTGTCGGTTTGGTTGTACTGAGTGTATTGACGACTTTTTTAATTGCTCTCTATGTGGGAGGAATGTGGGAGTCTCCTTGGCGTAGTGGTCAAGCCGTCTGACTTGTTTTCCGAAGGTTGTGGGTTTGATTCCGGGCCCCGTCCTTCGGCTCACGGGTGCATTTTTGCGGAGACTCCTGTGGGTCATCGCTGCAGCTACGGAGTTCGTGCTTTGTGCGACGTTTTCCGCACTGCGGAAAGAGACTGAAAAACCTGGTGCAATAATGTCGACCCTATCGATTCGTTTAAGCGACTTTTTAAGCTGAAAGTTTTCAGATATACACAGACACCAAGTAACTCGTAAGTGTAACTATTTTTAACCAAGCATTAAGCAGATGCATTCGTGTAGCTTATAGGGATAATGTTGTGTGTGCCATCGGACCAGTGTCTAGCACCTGTGTTTGTTGTCTGTCAACGGAGGAATAGACTGGCCACCTTATCTTTCTGACACTCAGGTCTACAAAATGTGGTGGTCCTATCACATCTCAGGTCTACAAAATGTGGCGGTCCTATCACATCTCAGGTCCATAGTGGGACACTGCTTTGGGAAAAATTTAAATCATCATCACCATCATCATCTTCATCACCATGATCATCATCATCATCTTCATCACCATCATCATCATCACCTTCCACTTTTTCCGTCAAGCGTCGTGGGGAGGAATAACTGGCGCTCCTGTCCCCGATGGGTGTCTTTCCGTGTGATTGTACAATGTCTTTAATGTCGTCAATCCATGTTCTTCTTGGGCGTCCTCGTTCTTTTAGAGTGAGCACGTTGCGCAACTGATCTTATTTGTGAATCAACGAAATCTTCTAGAGTGAGCACGTTGCGCAACTAATCTTATTTATAATTAAACGACTTCTTCTAGAGTGAACACGTTGCACAATTGACCTTATTTATGCCATAAAGGCTTCTTCTGGAGTGAGAACGTTTCGCAACTGATCTTATTTATGAATCAACGGCTTCTTCTAGAGTGAGCAACTTGCGCAACTTATCTTATTTACGCCTCAACTGCTTTTTCTAGAGTGATCACGTTGCGCAACTGATCTCTATATGCATCAACGGCTTCTTCTAGAGTGAGGCGGTTGTGCAACTGAACTTCGTTATGCCTCAACGGATTCTTCTAGAGTGAGCACGTTGCGCTACTGAACTTATTTATGCCATAAAGGCTTCTTATGGAGTGAGCACGTTGCGCAACTGATTTTATTTATGAATGAACAGCTTCTTCTAGAATGAGCGCGTTCGCAACTGATCTCATTTATGCCACAACGGCTTCTTCTAGAGTGATAACGTTATGCAAATCATCTTATTTATGCCTCAATGGCTTCATCTAGAGTGAGCACGTTGCGCAAGTGATCTTATTTATGAATCAACGAGTTCTTCTAGAGTAAGCACGTTGCGCAACTGAACTTATCTATGCCATAAAGGCTTCTTCTTCTTCTTCTTCTTCTTCTTCTTCTTCTTCTTCTTCTTCTTCTTTCGTTCGCTTGAAATATGTCCATTAACTGCAATGCTGTCTCTTGTATGAACTGAACTGTAACGGCTTCTTCTGGAGTCAGAACGTTGCGCAAGTGATCTTATTTATGCTTCAGATGCTTTTTCTAGATTGAGCACGTTGAGCAACTGATCTTGTTTATGCCTCAACGGCTTTTTCTAGATTAAGCACGTTGTGCAATTGATCTTATTTATGCCTCAACGTCTTCTTCTAGTGTGAGCACATTGAGCAAATTGCAATTCGCCTCAATTGCTTTTTCTAGTGTGAACACGTTGCGCAACTGATCTGATTTTTACCTCAGATAATTTTTCTATAGTAAGCACTTTGCACAACTAACCTTATTTCTGGCTCAGCGGCTTCTTCTAGAGTGAGCACGTTGGGCAACTGATCTTATTTTTGATTCAGATGCCTTTTTTAGATTGAGCACGTTGAACTACTGATCTCATTTATGAATCAACGGATTCTTCTAGAGTGAGCACGTTGCGCAGGATCTTATTTATGCCTCAACGGCTTATTCTAGAGTGAGTATGTTGCGCAAATGATCTTATTTATTCCTCAATTGCTCGTCTAGAGTGAGGAAGTTATGCAACAGATATTATTCATGCCTAAAGGGCGTCTTCTAGAGTGAGCACATTGCACATCTTTTCTTATTTCTCGCTCAGCGGCTTCTTCTAGTGTGAGCACGTTGCGTAACTGATCTCATTTTTACCTCAGATGATTTTTCTATAGTGAGCACTTTGCGCAACTGACCTTATTTCTGCCTCAGCGGCTTCTTCTAGAGAGAGCACGTTTTGCAACTGATCTTATTTATGATCAACGGCTTCTTCAAGAGTGAGCACATTGCGCAACTGATCTTATTTATGCCTCAATGGCTTCTTCTAGAGTGACCACGTTGGGCAACTGATCTTATTCATCACTCAAAGGCTTCTTCTAGAGTGAGCACGTTGCGCAACTGATCTTATTTATGTCTCATCGGTTTCTTCTAGAGTGAGTACGATGAGCAACTGATCTTATTTATGACCTCAACGGCTTCTTTTAGAGTGAGCACGATGTGCAACTGATCTTATTTATGCCTCAACGGTTTCTTCTAGAGTGAGCACGTTGCGCAACGGATCTCATTCATGCTCAACTGCTTTTTCTAGTGTGAGCACGTTACGTAACTGATCTGCTTTTTGCCTCAGAGGATTTTTCTATAGTGAGCACTTTGCGCAACTGACCTTATTTATGGCTCAGCGGTTTCTTCTAGAGTGAGCATGTTGCGCAACAGATCTTATTTATGCCTCAATGGTTTCTTCGAGACTGAGCACGTTGCGCAACTGATCTTAATTAATGCCTCAAAAGGTTTTTTCTAGAGTGAGCACGTTCGCAACTGACCTTATTTATACCTCAAAGGCTTCTTCTAGAGTGAGCAAGTTGCGCATCTTATCTTATTTATGCCTCAATGGCTTCTTCTAGAGTGAGCATGTTGTGCAACTGATATTATTAATGCTTCAATGGCTTCTTCTAGAGTGAGCACGCTGCGCAACTGATCTTATTTATGCATCGTCTAGAGTAAGCACGTTGTGCAACTGAACTTATTTATGCCTAAACAAATTCTTCTAGAGTGAGCAAGCTGCGTAACTGAACTTACTCATGCCGTAAAGGAGTCTTCTAGAGAGAGAACGTTGCGCAACTGATCTTATTTATGTCTCAAAGGCTTTTGTTAGTGTTAGCTCGTTGCGCAACTGATCTTATTTATGAATCAACGAATTCTTCTAGAGTTAGCACGTTGCGCAACTGATCTTATTTATGAATTAACGGCTTTTTCTAGAGTGAGCACGTTGTTGCGCATCTTATCTGATTTATGCCTCAATCGCTTCTTCTAGAGTGAGCACGTTGCGTAAGTGATCTTATTAATGCTTTAACGACTTCTTCTAGAGTGAGCACGTTGCGCAACTGATCATATTTATGCCTCACCAGCTTCTTTTAGAGTGAGCACGTTGCGCAACTGATCTTCTTTATACCTTAACTGCTATTTCTAGAGTGATCACTTTGCGAAACTGATCTTATTTATTCATCAACGACTCCTTATAGAGTGAGCGCGTTGTGCAACTGAACTTATTTATGTCATAAAGGCTTCATCTGGAGTGTGCACGTTGTGCAACTTATTTATGAATTCACGGCTCTAGAGTGAGCACCATCCGCAATTGATCTTATTTATGCATCAGATGCTTTTTCTAGAGTAAGCAACTTGCGCAACTGATCTTATTTATGCCTCAACGGCTTCTTCTAGAATGAGTACTTTGCGCAATTGATTTTATTTATTCCTCAACGGCTTCTTCTAGAGTGAGGACGTTGTGCAATTGATCTTATTTATGCCTCCGCGGCTATTTCTAGAGTGAGCACGTTGTGCATCTGACCTTATTTATGCCTTAACTGCTTCTTTACGAGTGAGCAAGTTTCTAAACCGATCTTATTTATCTCTCAACTGCTTTTGCTAGAGTAAGAACGTTGCGCACCTGATCTTATTTATGCCTGAACCTTCTTCTAAGTGATTACGTTACGATACTGATCTTATTTATGCCTCAACTGCTTTTTCTAGAGTGAGCACGTTGCAAACTGATCTTATTTATGCATCAGATGCTTTTTCTAGAGTGAGCACTTTGCGCAACTGATCTTATTTATGAATCAACGGCTTTTCTAGAGTGAGCACCTTGCGCAACTTATTTTATTATTCCTCACTGCTTTTCTAAGTGAGCACTTTGCGCAACTGATCTTATTTATGCCTCAACGGCTTCTTTTAGAGTGAGCACGTTGTGCAACTGATCTTATTATGCCTCAACCTATTCTCCTAGAGTGAGCACTTTGTGCACTGAACTTGCTTTTGCCTTAAGGCTTCTTCTAGAGAGCACGTTGCGCAACTGATTTATTTATCCTCAACGGTTTCTTCTAGAGTGAGCACGTTTCAACTGATCTTATTTATGCCTCAATGCTTCTTCTAGAGTGAGCACGTTGCGCACCTGATCTTATTTATGCCTCAAATCCTTCTTCTATAGTGAGTACGTTGCGCAACTGATCTTATTTATGCCTCAACGGTTTCTTCTAGAGTGGGCACGTTACGATACTGATCTTATTTATGCCTCAACTGCTTTTTCTAGTGTGAGCACGTTGCACAACTGATCTTTTTTTATGCCTCAGATGCTTTTTCTATAGTGAGCACTTTGCGCAACTGATCTTATTTATGAATCAACGGCTTCTTCTAGTTTGAGCACCTTGTGCAACTGATTTTCTGTATTCCTTAACTGCTTTTTCTAAAGTGATCACTTTGCGCAACTGATCTTATTTATGCATCAACGGCTCCTTTTAGAATGAGCACGTTGTGCAACTGAACTTATTTATGCCTAAACGGATTCTCCTAGAGTGAGCACTTTGCGCAACTGAACTTGCTTTTGCCTTAAAGGCTTCTTCTGCAGAGCACGTTGCGCAACTGATTTATTTATGCCTCAACGGTTTCTTCTAGAGTGAGCACTTTTTCAAGAGATCTTATTTATGCCTCAATGGTTTCTTCTAGAGTGAGCACTTTTTCAAGAGATCTTATTTATGCCTCAACGGTTTCTTCTAGAGTGAGCACTTTTTCAAGAGATCTTATTTATGCCTCAAAGGCGTCTGCTAGACTGAGCACGTTGCACAACTGATTTTTTTATGCCTCAAAGGCTTCTTCTAGAATGATTACGTTGCGCAACTGATCTTATTTATGCCTCAACGGCTTTTTCTCGAGTGAGCACGTTTCGCAATTTAACTTATTTATACCTCAACGGCTTCTTCTAGAGTGAGCACATTGTGCAAATGAACTTATTTATGCCATAAAGTCTTCTTCTAGTGTGAGCTCGTTGATCAACTGATCTTATTTATGCCTCGACGGGTTCTTTTAGAGTGAGCACGTTGCGCAACTGACCTTATTTTTGCCATAAAGGCTTCTATCTGGAGTGAGAAAGTTGCGCAACTGATCTTATTTATGCTTCAACAGCTTTTTCTGTATAACATGTCTAGCACCATATACCCAATGACATCACACCACCCACTGGATGTCTGTACAACATGTCTAGCACCATATACCCTAACCTACAGGCTAATATATTATTGTGATGTCCACATGGTCCAGGATTTAAATACAGACAAATACCATTGCCCTGGCTACGCCCTGGGTTTAGGGTTAGGGTTAGGATTAGGGGTACAGTTAGCCCTAACACCTAACCATTAACCCCTAACCCCTTAACCCCTAAAACCTAACCCTACCCCTAAAAGTAACCCTTAACCCGAACCCTAACCCTAACCCTATCCCCTAACCCTTACCCTAAGTCTAACCTTAACCCTAACCCATAACCCATCCCCTAACTCTAATGGGTACATGACATTACAGACAGAACTGACCACAGGTGGAGAGTCATCACCAGGTGTCATCATTACAGAGAGCACGAGGACGGCGCGTATTGCCGGTACACACCTCTGGCAGGTCCGCGTGAAGAGTGGCCTCCTGGACATGACCTTCTACTGGGACAGCTCTCTCTCAGGTCAGCGTGAAGAGTGGCCTCCTGGACATGACCTTCTACTGGGACAGCTCTCTCTCAGGTCCGCGTGAAGAGTGGCCTCCTGGACATGACCTTCTACTGGGACAGCTCTCTCTCAGGTCCGCGTGAAGAGTGGCCTCCTGGACATGACCTTCTACTGGGACAGCTCTCTCTCTCAGGTCCGCGCCATAACTTATAAGCCTCGTGGGGATGCCAATGAATCGGGTCCCCGCCGTAACTGACTCTGACTTAGTGACCAACAGACAGAGTGACTGTGACTGGGTGACTGTGACTGACAACGTGACCGAGTGACTGTGACTTACTGACTGTGACTTAGTGACTGACTGACAGAGAAGGATCCTTTCTTCATGAACCAGCAGTCCGTAGTGCCAGCGACGTTGACTTCTAGAAGTTATGGGGCATAACCTGAACGTTCCTGGAGGAACTCATAGAAGCGCCGGGCTCACGGCCAACGGTAATGCTTTACCCGCTGATAAAGCGAGCCATGAGGATTCTTCGGAACCAAGATGGCTGTGGTTCATTTCTTCAGATGGGAGCCGTCCTGCCACACGCTCTTCTTCATGAACTAGGACACCTTCTCTCTAAGCCAGGTCAGTTGGGGTGAAGGACACTTGTGACCACCTATCTATTGGCATCAGTTTAACAATCTTCCTGAATGCACCAGAGTTCCCTATCTGTCTTATCTGCTTTGTTTACGTGAGACTGAGCACTTGCGGGTTTGTCCGGAGGGCTACGGTTCTTAGAAACCCAGCGACTTATTTAGAACACAACATTTCAAGGGGTTGACAATTAAAACATAAGAAGGCCTGCAACACGTGGTGTTGTGGCGGGTTTCACAGGGAGAATGAGCACTTGTAGATTTGTCCGTTGTGCTACATTGCTAGGGAACGGGAGGGCGCAGCAGACACCAAAAGACAACAACAAAATATATGGTAAAGGGTTAGGGTTAGACGACGTCCATGGCGGTGACTCTTGGCGCCTTTACCTCCTCCAGACATGTTTTAGCAGTGCTAAATGCACTGTTATTAGTGGTTTGATATTACTGGGTATATGGTGGTAGACATGTACAGACATTCCAGTGGGTGGTTTGATGTTACTGGGTATATGGTGGTAGACATGTACAGACATCCAGTCGTTGCATGGGCAAATAGATGGTGTGTCAGCATAAACACTGACAAGTGCAGCACCACTTTATTTACCCTCTCTTCAAAACAAACGGCAGGGATCATCCAAATAATTGGAACACCCCTAAGAGAAGATGAAGAACCAGCATACCTTGGAGTAACATTTGATGGCGGGCTGACATGGAGAAAGCACATCAACAAAGCAGTAGCAAAAGCCAGAAGGAAAATAGCCATCCTGAGAAAGCTAAGTGGAACCACATGGGGAGCCAGTGGGAAAATACTTAGCAAAGTTTACCAACAGAGCATACGACCACACCTGGAATATGGGTCAACTGCGTGGTGTTCAGCATCAAAAACCACACTACAATAGCTGGACAAAGTGCAAAATCAAGCACTTAGAGTCACCAAAGGAGGGATGAGATCAACCCCTATAGTGGAAACGGAGAAGATGGGGAGGACACAAGCACTGAGTGAGTACAGAGATACGAAAACGCTAATAGGAGCAGAAAAGTTCCTCAGGTTGCCAGCCCACCCTATGAAGAACAGATTTGAAAACCTAGCTATGGGGTGGTTGAAAAGAAGTAGTTTTATCCACCAGGCCAAACGACTCTGCAGAGAAACCACCGATTTGCCCATAGTTTGTATCCCCCTAACAACTATTCCAGAGCGAACTCCATGGAAAGATGAGCATAGATTATCATTACAATTCCAGACAAAATTGAGAGGAATATTTGACAAGGAAGAACAGAACAGTGTGCAGCGCAGAACAGCCACTCTCAGCTCCCTTGATGAAGAATACCCACAGGACCTCTGGATCCGAGCCTACACAGATGGGTCGGCACAAAATGCTGTTCGAAATTGAGGAGCGAGAGTGTACATAGAATACCCAAATAATACAAGGGACACAGCCAGAGTATCGACAAGAAAGTACTACCATAACTATGATGCTGAAATTGAGGCAATCAAGATAGCAACAGAGAAATTAATAAATACCAGCAACGGTACACAACCTGTGGTGCTACTGACAGATGCAAAATCAGTACTCGAGGCGCTCCTGTCTGGGAAATTGCCACTACTAAGGACACTACTTTCTGAACTTAGAAAGAAAAAGCAGGATATAACAATATGAATTGGACACAAATAGGTAAATTAAACTCCTGCGAGAAAAAACGTACTAAACATCAACTTTGACACATACCTTACAAGGAGATCCATGTGTCGCGAAATCCAAGTGAAAATCCGAAATCAGAAGCACTCAATAAATATATAAAATGAATAATAAAATAGAATAAAATACACACGAACGCGTACAATACGACACACAGACGTTTCGATTCTCAGAATCTTTGTCAATGACAACACAGATAGCTAACAACGAAATACAGCAAACAGCAAACAACGAAAAAACACACACGACCTATCACTGTGCCATGTGGGGCAGAAAAATTGACTTGGCCAGCTGCGAAGGCGCTCGTTGGCTCCAAAATTAAAAGTGTGTTGCCAGAAAGGATTTAAGTAGCCAAGAATATGTGAAAAGTCTGCTATGAGAATATCGGGATGTGGGGACAGTTAGGTCTAGATATAGGGGGGGGGGGGCTGTGGGGGGGGGGGGGCGGGTACAGCATAGTACTAGATAGTGTAAACAATTGGGGAAGATGCCACAGTAATACCTTAGCGTCCACAACAGTATTAATACCTGCTGGATGGATACATCCCAGATTGTTGATAAGCTGGCGTTCAATTTTAAGTCTGACGGAGCTATTAGAGAAGCAGGGTTTTAATGCGGTGACACATGCATTGTCGACTCCATTAGTGTTGGAGGAATTGAAATGGTTGGGGACAGGTTTGTCAGCGCCCTGATTGATGTTTCTGAGGTGTTCTCTAAAACGATCAGCAAGACGTCTGCCCGTTTGGCCAATGTATTTCATGTCACATCGTTTGCAGATGATAACATAAATCAGATTGCGGGATGTACAGGTGAAAGAATCTTTCAAGGTGAAGGTGCCTCGGGGAAATGCAATCTCTGGTGTCTGAACAACGTATGGGCATGTCAGACAGTTCTTACGCTGGCATTCGAATATGCCCACGGATGAAGTAACCGTGGGGAGGCGGCTATGCACAAGGTGGTCTCTGAGGCTCTGGTTACAGCGGAAAATTACCCTGGGGCCATTGGAGAATACCTCACGAGTGGTTGGATCGGATTCCAAGATGGACCAGAGTCACAGGAAAATGTGCTTGATGGCATAGGCATGTGGATGAAAGGTGAGGATAAGCTTGGGTTCATTGTTTGGAGGTCGTGTATGTTTGGCGAGGGACATTTCCCGCGAGACCTGGGTTATACGATGAAAGCTGTGGACAAGACGTCCTCTGGATAGGACCATCTGCGGAAAAAGTTCAGCATTTCGTGGGCTCTCCGAGGAAGTCATTATTGTCCAGACAGATCCGACGAAGGTGGAGTAGCTGGTAATATGGGATGGAATCTTTGCAGCTTTTGGGGTGGGATAAGCTTTGAGAGCTTATGAGATTTCTGAACTTAGCAGTCAGCATAAGGTCACCATACAGTGGATACCATCCCACTGTGGAGTACCCGGAAACGACAGAGCTGATCAATTGGCTAAGGAAGGAGCCAAAGAAGCACAGCCTGATGTGTCCGTTACATACCACCAAAAGAAAAGAATGATCAAATCAGTCAGAAAGCCACCAAAACCTGCTCAAGATGACTACCACGTTATGGACAGACCAGAACAAGTCATTATTCTTCGCCTCAGAACAGGACACAATAGATTACGCAACCACATGTATACAAAATTCAAGATTGGTGAAACAGCCATGTGCACATGTGGATTGGCCTCAAAGACAGCAGAGCACATATTCCAAGACTGCCCAAAATATAACATATCTAGGCAAACGTTCTGGCCTAGAGAGACGACAGTGGAAGATAAACTCTATGGACCACTGTGTGAACTGAAAAAGACAGTTAAATTCATACAAGAGACAACATTGCAGATATAGACATATTTCAAGCGAACGAAAGAAGAAGAAGAATAGGTAAAATCTATACCAAACTGCGCTATGCATTTTACAGATTTTAGGATATGAATGTATTTTGGTCCACTTTCATCCAGTCGTCGTGGCCGAGTGGTTAAGGTGATGGACTTGAAGTCCATTGTGATTTTCCCGCGTAGGTTCGAATCCTGCCGACGACGGTTTGTTAATTTTTATTTTAGAGTATATTATTATGCGAAGTGACTATTCGCAATTCCATTGCGAATAGAAAAAAATTATATTCGCAATCGAAGTAGGTCACGTGATTATTCCTATGCGTATGTCCATATTACAATATTTTGTTGATGTGCAAACGTGTCCTCAGTAGCATAGTGGTTATTGTCTTCGCCTGGTACACGAGAGATCGAGGTTCGATTCCCCAACGGGGAGACATTTTTTTTTCATTTTCAGTAATTAGGTGACAGCAATGCTAGTCTGATGATTTCGCTTAAGGCATATGTTTTCTACGGATTTTGTGTATTAGGTGTTGTTTATCTTGCTGCACAAGAACCTGCACACTTATCTTTCT
This sequence comes from Cepaea nemoralis, assembly GCA_014155875.1. Lineage (NCBI taxonomy): Eukaryota > Metazoa > Mollusca > Gastropoda > Stylommatophora > Helicidae > Cepaea > Cepaea nemoralis. Next base: position 59,345 of record JACEFZ010019068.1, on the reverse strand, counting down.
GTTCTTATCTGTCCTCTACTTTTGTTGTCTTGGGAAAGGAGCTTAGCCACCCGAATACGAGTTCTTCTCTCTCTCTCTCTCTCTCTCTCTCTCTCTCTCTCTCTCTCTCTCTCTCTCTCTCTCTCTCTCTCTCTCTCTCTCTCTCTCTCTCTCTCGCTCGCTCTAAGTCTCGATCTCCCACCTCTCCCTTTCTTGTCTTTACCACTCTTTAATGTCTTTCGATACATCTTTCTCATATCTCTGACTCTCACACTATCTTCGTTATCTATCTCTCTCCTCTCTCTTGTCCACCTGCTTCAGATATACCGGGTTTTCCTACACTTTATATGCGTAGCATTTCCTTTTCCTTGTTTATTTATTAATTAATGAGGCCAGTCAATCGAAAGCCTGGTGTTTGAATTGCCTAACCATGTCTCTCTGAGGCGAAGCATATTACTGTCAGCTGGACCAGAACAGAGTCACTCAGAGAGGATGCAATGGAGGCCATAGAAAGTGTCAAATTGAGAGAATCATCACTGCTGCGATATTATCAGGACTTAAATAGTAGGACGGTAACGTAAACAAACATGGATGCCTGGTAACAGTAAGTGTACAGAAACGAAAGTTAACAATTCTTGAACTCGCCTGGGGACAGAATTATTTGTAGGGATCGTTATTTGTATTGGGGATAGAAAGTGTCTATACGGACTCAAGTCCGTATAAACTACTCTGTCTATTCGGACTCCACTTCGTGTTTTTTCCGGTCCGTTTTTTTTTCCGGAAACCCCGGCTGGTCACGTGAACTGCGTCATCGGGACATGTGTTTGACTATATTACACATTTTTGTAAAGTTTTCATTGTGTTTTCAGTAGCTTAGTGGTAAGCATTTCCGCCTGTCACGCGGGAGACTGAGGTTCGATTCCTCACCAGCGAGACAATTATTTTTTTTAATGACATTGATAGAAAATCGCTTTGGAAATAGATGTCATTACGGGAATCCATCGATCGTTAATTTATAAAGGCTTGACTGTACTGGGCTTAGGTACCAGTACAGAGCGGGGCAGGTGGTCGCTTCTACAATCCCCAAGGACACTCCATTTTGTGGATGCCGCCTCTTGTGATACAAGCGCCAGGTATGGCGGTGTCAGGTTCCCCCAGTCTCATTGCCTGCCTAGTTGGTGTCCCATCATTTAGACAGACAACATCCGTATCAAGCGAGGCCTCAGCAAGAGCAGTACCCGGTATGTTCTCTCCCGACCTGTCCCACTCTGTCTCACTCGCTAATTGAAGTAACCACATAATAGATACCTGGTAAATGAAGAACAAATAAGTTGGTATCAACCAGTGCTGGTCTGATGATCTCGCTTTTGGCAGCAAACAGTGTTTCCTAGGGTTTTTGTGTTTTGTGTTGGTTACATGTGTCTTTATCTTGCTGCACAAGAACCTGCACACTTGTCTTTCTGTTCTTATCTGTCCTCTACTTTTGTTGTCTTGGGAAAGGCGCTTAGCCAACCGCTTATCCCTCCCTCTTTCTCTCACTTGTCTTTATCACTTTGTTATGTCTTTCAACACATCTTTCTCGTATCTCTGTCTCTCACACTATCTATCTTCGTTATCTATCTCCCCCCCCTCTCTCTCTCTCTTTTCAACCTGCTTCACATATACCAGGTTTTCCTGCACTTTATGTACGTAGCATTTCCTTGTTTATTTGTTAATTCATCAGGCCAGTAAGTCGGAAGCCTGGTGTTTGAATTGCCTAATCATGTCTTTCTGAGGCGACGCATATTACTGTCAGCTTGGACCGGAATTATGAGGACATCAATAGTAGGGCGGTAATGTCAACAAAGATGGAAGCCTGTAGTAAACAGTAATCAGTAAGTGTACAGAAACGCAAGTTAACAATTCTTTAACTCGCATGGGGACACATTGGGGATACCAATCTGGAAAATTATTCTTGATATTTAAACAGCTTCATACTTCAGCTATACCCAGCTCCGTATAAACTACTCTGTCTATACGGACTCTGCTCCGTATAAACTACTCTGTCTATACGGACTCAAGTCCGTATAAACTACTCTGTCTATTCGGACTCAAGTCCGTATAAACTCTCCCATTTTAAACTATTTAAGTTTTAACTACCTACTAAGTCTATTTTCATGCCACTGACTGAAATTATTGTAGAATAATTTTCTCTCTCTTCCCCCCCCCCCCCCCCCCCCCCCAACAGTGGTCTGTCTGAAGTTCATAATGGAGAAGAAAACTGCAAGTGACATGAGACTGCTTCTGTCAAGCTTTGAACCTGAGTATCCAGTTAAGAAGGGCTACATAGCTCGGCTGATTGTAAATGAAAAATTGCCCATTATTGAGATTGCCAGGAAAGTCATAGACATTGGTATAAGGCAGTAGATCCAGACCAGCAAATACATGAACACAATCTACAGTCTAGCATTGTAAATTTTAAAAGAATAATAGCTTCAAGAAAAGTTGATTACGCATCCCATTGGACTGACTTCGTAAATTTAAACCAGCAGACATTTAACATACCATGTAAAAGTAAATCGGTTGCATGCACACAAAATGAAATGCCCATTCAAGAGAACACTCCTGAAATTACAGCAGCTACAGGCTTAACCCCAGAAGCTACTAATGAAATATTGCCTGTGTTAGTACTTTCGGGCCCACCATCACCCAGGAGACTGAGAAGGGACTGCGACAACTGTGCAGCAAAGCAGCGGACATGTATGAATATGCTGAAGGAGAACAAACATTTGCGCCTGAAGTTGAAAGAACAAAACATGCGCCATAGACAGGAAAGGAAGATGTTTTCACTGAAAACACTGAATGAAAAAATAAGGAGAAAAACACAATCAGCCAATCTGTGGAGAGCCAAGTGTTCACTGTTGAAGAATCAACTCGAGGACATGCAGAAACAAAAAGGAAATGCTTCAGAAATCAGCGAAAACGTTGACGACAACAGAGGAAAATCTTAAATCATATGTAATCATATAAACTTACAGTGCTTGAATTGTTACATACCTCCAGAAGTAGTAGTCGTCCCCCCCCCCCCCCCCCCCCCCCCCCCCCGACCGTGAATTATGAAAATATATGCCCCAGCAGGCAGTATTAACCGTGATGTCATAAAGATAAAAAGAAATAAAGAAGAACAATTGAATCTTCTCCTAATTTGTTTTACTTATTTTATCTTCATTAACGTTATATTATGTTCATACTTACCTTATAGTGTACTATACACAGCTCGGAATTCTGAGGTACGTATGAACATTTTTTTCCAATTTTAATTTTCTCTTCATTGCTTTTATTTTTTTCCCCATTTTGTATTCTTCTCGTCCTGTCGTCACGTTTTAATGTAGTCACAGGTGATCTCGTTGACTAATATGTTGTGTTTTGTGAATGTGTTTGTTTGCTGATGAAGTTATTCTATCGCACAGAAACCCAGCAAAGAAATATTCAAGATTTGCCACTGACCAACAGAGTAAATAATGCCAGAGGTTTCTGTCTAAACAACCTGCATCTTCTTGACACAGAGCACTTGTGCAGTTGTAAACTGGAGCACTAAAAATGCTTCTTTACAAACTAAATCCATTGTTTTCTCCGTTGCCAGTTTTTGTGTTAATTAGATCACTGTTCAGATCCCGCGTTAAGTATTCTTTATGTTTCGTTTTACTCTTCTTGTTTGTTGATAAAGACTGTATGCCTGTATCTATGTATGTTTTCGTTCCAACTTGTCGAGCTACCCAGCCATATTCTGTGTTTACTTGAACTCCAGTATCAGCTCCGCAACAGCTAACCCCCATTTTCGACCCCTGCCTGAGATGGGATACTGAATAATTTCCCAGAGACACTGGGTTTCAGCCTGCTGACAATGAAATACCTATGATCCAGTCATTCACACAGTTTAGTTGATTCTTATCTTTATCTTTCTAGGTATGATCCAGTCATTCGTAGATCAGCATGGCCGAATGGATAAAAATGAATGTTCTTAAACATCTGGTGTGCTGATGTCGAGGTTAGCGTTTCAACCTCTAACAGTTGGACTAAAATGTTGACCTATCGTCCTTGGCTGGGGACGTAAATTACAAGAACCTCTGAAGTTGGAGTGAGTTTGCCTGATGGCGAGGGACATTGATAATAAGGAAAGCTAATCCACATGCAAAATTCAGTCCAGCACTAATAGAAGTAGTATGTATGGACTACGCTGGAGTTCAAAGCGAGCGAGCGCACAAAACAATAAAAAATCCAGTCATTCACAGTTTTGTTGATTTTCATCTTTATCATTTTAGAAATGATCCAGTCATTCACACAAAGATAATTCTCATCCTTATCATTCTACATATCCTCAAGTCATTCACACAAAGTAAAGATGATTCTCATCTCATTATTTTAGATATGTTCCAATCATTCACACAAAGGAAAGATGTATCTCATCATTCTAGACATGCTCCAATCATTCACACAAAGTAAAGACGTCTAAGCACAAACATTTTAAAATATTTAATCCATATAATTAAACATAAACAAGTCATGGTGAAAAAGGAAATTGGTAACAGGAAAAAACAAACAGATTACATCACATCTATAAGAAAATGATTTGTTTCACAATGTTACAATACCATATTAATGCATGAGAAAAGGATACATTGATAATGATAGTCTATTATGTATGTGTGATAACAAATGATAAAACATGTAATATTTAGTGTGTTCATGTCTTTGCCATTTTGAACAAACACCCCCAATCCTGATTCATCCAGCTTAGTTAGCTTCATATACATAATCAATGCTTTTCAAACTTCCTTTATCAGGGTCCCACTTGTTGGAATGAACATTTTCTCACAACAGATTTCTTACTGCTAGGAAATTCTTCTCAAAGCACAAATCTCAACTGCCAATAAATGTTTTCACGTCACAGAATGCAACTGTTTTATAATATTACCCCTTGAGCTTGGCTCTTTCTGTCTCAAGTCATCATCAGTTTAAAATATAAACACTGCATTAGAAGGAAGTGAAATCTGAACTGTCTGGAACTGCAGCTGACCCCTAAATCAAGGTTTTGGAACCTTTTTTTTTTCTGCCAAGGGCCATTTGGATATTTATAACAATTCGCTGGCCATACAAATTTATCAGCTTAAAAATGAGCCTGATTTATTTGATCCAACATTTAATTAACTCATCTCTAATGTGATGGCCGTCTCCGTGGCCAAAGGCTTGCGAACACGGTTCGTGAGTCGGGTACCAGGCGTTCGAAGCTCAGCAGCGACAGATTTGTGCAGCAGACTGTGTTGTGTTGTGTTATAACGTGCTGGTATGGGAGCTGGTCATTCAAAAAGCAATGGCAAACTTCTGAACGTAACACTTGCCTAGTACATCAACAGCAGCTGAAAAATTCTGGTGTTGACTGCAACGTCCTGTAAGGGATACGCAACACATTTTAATTAATTAATGTGATGGCTGGAACTGCTTCTCTTTGGTTGGGTGTGATATTAGTAGATAATGATGATGATGCTGATTGCAGATTGCTTGTCCAGGTTTGTGTCGGTAATTCTGGAGTGCAGTTGATTCTGCGATGGGAAGTTTTGGAAAGAACTGCTTGCAGCAGTAAGTTGTTCCGACCACAGATGCATATTTTATTGCGTGCCTCCTCAAAGTTACTTTTGCCACGTTTATAGAATATTTATTAAATAACAAGTCTGGCCTCCTTGGCAGGGACAGACCAAATAAATTTGTGGGCTTATATATTATATTATATATATGAATATTTTATAAAATAAGTAAAGAATGGGATACACTTCCTGATCCAGAAAGATGCTTGAGTTTGGGTTTAAGTGTGAGACCAGCAAGGTGATGCTTTCTGGCTGCTTCAATGCTCTGATCTCCAGTAGGTTCTATAAGTGCTTTTTATTGGCCTCACCATAGAAAAACTTCTGTTTGATGTGGTCTTATAACTTCAGTTTCCAAGATATGATGCACAAGAACAAAACAGACAATAGAAAGATTGACAGCAATAGTGAGACACAAGTCTAGCTTGCTGCCTCCAAATAACTTTCTTCAGCCACAGACAATTTAAAGCTGCTGTGTTTAAATACAGTGGCCTGGTCCAGAAGCTGTCATTCTCACATTCAGCGTGTTATGTTGATTCACTATTAATTTGCTTCCTTATCAGTTAAGTATGGTTTGGTTCGGTATTTATGGGACCAAAAAATTCAGCCTCATTCAACCTGCTTCTACAGCGCCGGTTATAATTGAGGTCCATTTTTGTTGTTGCAAATTCTGATTGTCTTTTCTTCCTTTGCTCTCTTTCGAGTTACTCCTAAAGAGGACTGGTTATATTTTCCCCTCTGTGCTCGTCGGGTGTGGTGTAAGTAAATTAAGTACCCCTTGACATGCTTTGAGGCGTACTGGGTACATGGTGGAGCCCTATATTTTTATAGAACAATCTACATTTGCTGGATTGACTTTACTTCCCAAAACATTACCTGCTGACAGCTGCAATGGCTTAGTGGCTTCAAATTCATATCAAGGTGTATTTTAAAAACTAACCTGGGCTCTCAGTTTGACCTGGCTTAAAGTGGGTACCAGGAGATAAAGGCCAGCAGACGTCATATCGACCATTTCATCATCCGAGTGCTAACTGGACTATTAAAATATAGGGCTTGCATGATATGCCCAAGCTGCATAAAGGTGGGTAAATGGGTCCTTTGTTTACTTTTTTTTACTTACATTTCTCGGTACCCATTTAAAGCTGGATTGACATGAGTGCCAAGGTCAATTAAAAAAGAAATATGCTTCGATGGGGATATGACAACATGACCACTGAGGCCAAGTCATGGACAATGACAACACTACTCAATGTATCAAGAAGAGAGAAAATCAGAAATGACTAAATCAGGACTAAAGTTAGGATAATAGCAGCGCTAAATTTAATTAGAAAACAACCAGTGAAATGGTGTGGCCATATGACTAGGCTACCATCTAATAGTGTACCACAACAAGTAATAATGTACAGACCAAATGGAACCAGAAGAAGAGGCCGGACATGTAAACGATGGGCAGAGGGAATAGCAGAGTCCATGGGAATCTCAATCTATGAGGCCTATAAACAGGCACTCTCCAGTTGTTTATGCTTCACTCTGACACTGCAAGGTACAGGAGGAATCAGATGAGATGAGATGAAGCCACTGGGCCAGCAGGCAAGCATTGCTAGCCACATATGTAATATTTTGAGAACGAAGATGCAGCAAAAAGAGATGAATGCAGATAGTGTCTGATAACTTGACTGCTTGTGAATCAGAGTTAACCAAGACTGCATAAGCTTGAAGTGGTGGTCCTGGAAATGGTCTGCCTTGCTGCAGTCTGGCTAGAGGAGTTGGGGTGGAAGACAGAAGCAAATGCAACTCTGAAATCAAACGGAGCAGAAGTCAAATGTATTGACCACAATGCTCTGATACAGATTCTTTGTGTACAGACACAGGGTAACCAACATAGTGTACCTTTCAGGACAAGGAGGAAGTGTATGTCAATTAGCGTGTCTGATTTTGCGATGATATGTTTCTTAACAATTCATTTTTCACATTTTATGTTTGATATATTACTGAATTTGTCTTAGTTTCAATGCTGGTTCATTCTTGTTAGGACCAAAACAAAAGAAGGTTGATAAATATACACAAATATAGTTAATAGCAGCAGAAGCAGAACAAATGTGGCATTGTTTCACACATTTTAAGTGAATACAATCATGAAGCTTCACTTAATAATTGAGTGACAAGATTATTTAATGTGCTAACTGAATGACAAATGTTTTTTTAACAAATGGTGACAAAATTTGTGTATGTTCAAAAAATTAACAAATATTTTCTAAAGCATGCTAGTTAAAGATATGGAAGGAATCAACATTGGGGGGCGATACATCAATAACATTAGATATGAAGATGATACAGTCTTGATTGCAGACAATGAACAGGATCTGCAAAATTTAGTAGATGCAGTTGTTGCACACAGTGAACAACTAGGGTTAGAACTGAATATTAAGAAGACACAGATTATGGTCGTCACTGGGAAGAAGGAAATACCACAATGTGATATACAAGTAAATGGGCATATTCTTAAGCAAGTGAATCGATACAGTTATCTTGGCACAGAAATAACATCTGATGGGAGATGCCTTGAAGAGATTAGAACAAGAATTACCATTGCAAAGGTAGCCTTTTGCAAGATGAAAATCATACTGACCAATAACAAGATATAAATTGAAATGAGAAAAAGAGTGTAGAAGTGCTACATAGAACCTATACTTTTGTATGGATGTGAAGCGCGGACAATAAGCAGTCAAGCTGAGAAACAGCTGATGGCTGTGGAAATGTGGTTTCTGAGGAAAATGCAAAGAGTACCATGGACAGACAGAAATACCAATGAACAAGTCCTTCAAGAAACAAATGAAGATCATAAACTGATTAGAGACATTAGACGTAGACAGTCACAATTTTTTGGGCATGTTATGAGAAGAAATGAATTGGAGAACTTGGTGACGACTGGCAAGATCGAAGGGAAGAGACCAAGGAGAAGACTGAGAAGTAAATACCTGGATGGCTTGGCCACGTGGCATGGTCGAGACAGGAACACAGAGCTGATACACGACTCTGGTGATCGAGTGACATGGCAGTACATGACCACCCACGCTTATCGGCATGGCACATGATGAATGGCTAGTTAAAGGGAAATTACTCTGCACTTCAGTCACTGAATAGAATATCTAAAAATCTGCCAAATATAAAACAATCTATAATAAAATTTTTTAAAATATATTAGGTAAACTTAGTGTAAACTTAATAGTACTAATCTAATTAATATGGTCAAATTGAAATAATTGGACAGGGCCTTGAAATATTTTCATAAATCGTAAAACCAAATGATTTGCTGCTGGATTGAATTCAAAGTTCACTATGAAGCCAACGATCTGCGCATGAAAGGTTCAATATTATCTGCCAAACATGGAACAATTTACCCACTGAAACAATAAAAAGATTACTGGCTGGTAACAACATGCTAGAAACAATTTCAACGATTGGAATGTCCTTCTTCTTCTTGTTCTTCTTTGTTTTAAATGGAATGCCAAGTTAACTTTTATATTTGCTTTGTTGTTGATTGTTGTTTGTGAATCCACTGGGCGACAGTGAATTTTAACTCTTTAAATCCACGGCATAGGTATTTAGGTCACCTAAGCCCCAAAATGGTGCTAGCTGTACTAAATATGTCCATTGCCATTGAAAGGATATTTTACAAACTCTATCATCAAATAATGCATGTTTGAACAGATAAACAACATAAAAGTAGTTGCCCGGCAGATACTGCTAATTGAGTACAAAGTGTTCAGCATTCACATGTTCCAGGTCACAGCATAATGAGATGAGGTGTACAAAGTGTTCAGCATTCACATGTTGAAGGTCACAGCATAATGAGGTGAGATGGCAAGTTTCCTCCTTACACCTTTCCTTCTCAGATGATTCCCAGATAACCATCTGATATCTATTTTATGAGACAAATTGTGTCGACCCCAGATCCATAATGGTCAGGAAAAAAAAATAGTGCTTTCCCTTCCAGGATTGAACACCAATCACTCTTGGAAAGCTAATGCACTAACTACTATGCCACCATGGCTTACAACTTGACATAAATAATTCAATGTCAAAATTTATACAATCTATAAATATATAGTTTAAAGTCTGATAACATTAAATACACACACTGTTGAAAACTCAGGACACCAATAAATATGTGGTTAACACATGGTTAAAAGTTAGAGACATCAATAAATATACATAAATGGCATTGACAAGAAAATGCAAATCAGATATATTTGAATGTGGAAACTAGCTGAACTTCATCCTTTGTGAACAGGGTCATAAATCTGAAACACCAATTAGATCCATAATCCCTCGTGACCTAAAACACCGATCAGATCCTTAATCTCTTGTGAACAGACTCACATGCCTGAAACACAATTCACATATATTCCAATGTGAAAACTGGGATGTCACCACTTGTGAACAGAATTATATGCCTGAAACACAGTTCACATATATTTCAATGTGAAAACTAGGATAACTTCACCTCTTGTGAACATATTCATAAGCCTGAAACACAATTCACACACATCCTTACGTTACAATTATGATAGCTTCATCCATTGCGAACATATTCATAAGCCTGCTACCAATATTTTCCAACTGAACACATTATCAAAACCATTTTCATCTGAAAGTCCAATGATGTAAATATCCCATTTTTATTATCATCTGATACAAATGTGTTGTTTACCATCTCTAGGATAAAGGAGGACAAACAAGCTGTTAAAATAATGTAAACAGGAAAGATGAAGAGAGCAGCAAACAATGGCGATATAAATATAAGAGATGGGTAGGTTGAGACCTTACAGAGAAGGTTACAAGTGAGAGGATCAACTTCATATCCCCAGGTTTTACTCTGGTTTGGTTTCTCTCCACAGAAAGGCTGGTCGCCTGTCAGAGCATCACACAATGCCTGAACTCCACAGCTCCAGGGGAAAACTGTACTTATCTGAATGACAGTTCAAAAACAAACCTATGATCTTCAGAGTGCTAGGTGCACGGCTTAATTACTTCACCATGGAGACACAACCCACCTTCCAGCACAGAGAAAACAAATACAAACTCTATATATTAACTCACAGATGAGTACAATTCCCGTCTCCTTAACCCCATTTATAAAATAAGGGAAAGATATATACATTGTTTAATATGTTATTTCTATGTGGCATTATATATTTCCCAACTGTAGATTTGCTTTAATATTATTTAATCTATCTAAGATGAGCTATGTTGTCGCTGACAAAGAAATTTATGGACACGACATGGCTGAGGCAACAAACAGTGCGGTGCATGAGATGTGTGTCAGAATTCTTTCCAGGACTCTCTAGATTTACTGAAGCTGTGAGGGTCTCTCATCTTATCTCATCTGTTTCCTCTTGTACCTTACATTGTCGAGGTGAAGTATAAACTGTGGGAGATTGCCCGTTTATGGGCTTCATATATTGAGATTTGAGATTCACATACATTATTTTCTGATGCTGTGAGGGTAACAGGAAACATTAAAAAGTAGAAGCAGAAGAAGAAGAAGAAATATATGTGAAAATCATAAACCTCTAGAAATAACATAATCCATACACAACATTATTAATACAACAATAATACAAGCATGATTAAACATAATACATCTGAACATCTCGTACAAATTATTTTCCTGATTTCAAAAAAAAAGAAAAAAAAATAGATACCAAACAAGGCTAATGAATATGGATCTCAAAATATCAGGTTGTGTATTTTTGGAATAACTGTTATTGGTGACAAAACTGTTAATACAAATGAAATAAACAAACAATTACATTGCCATGAGTTTTGACTGTTTTAATGTTTGAAACAAGTATAATATTCACGGAAGGAACATGTTTAGGATAAGGTAAGTGGTATATTTCATATCAATTTGATATGCGCATATCTCTTGGGTGTACATTTTAAAAATAAGTGGTGTTTGGTCATTTCATGAATGGTGAATTACAATGTTTTATTCATCAAACAAGTAGTTCTTAATTGATCAATATAATCTACATATATTTTTACAATATGTCTTCAACATATTGTAAAATTATAATATTTGATTTTATATATATATATATATACCATTGGCACCTTGCCGTCTTGACAGACGATAGTTTGTGCTATAAAAAGGCATAATAACTTTTAACTATGGCGGTAGCGAGTGTGACTGATAAGGCCAATTTGCGCTGTAAATGTCCGTTCACAGTGGGTGCTTGTGAACACGTGGTCATTTCCACCATCATGCATCTCTTATAACCCGTAACAGTTGCCTCTCGCTTTGATTCCGAGACCAGTTAAGACCAGGGATGGAGTTATTGCCTCTCCATAGCACAAAGCCTGGGCTAAAATATAGAGATCATGTGTTGCCCATGCAGCATGATCCCTCTCTCGGCCTGCCTAGTTCACTCCAGAGGAAAGGTAACACCCCTACATCTGGAACAAGACAAGCTGCAGAAGCTGCCGGATCAGCAAAGCAATGCTCTAACTGTCCGCCTGTCGGAGCTTCGATCCTAGACCAGTCGCCAACCAAGGCTTAGGGCCTGGTCTGCCCTGCCATGACAATTTTGTCTTTAGCTTGCATTTCCTCGCACCAGGGTAAGGCTTGTACCCTCCCAATTGCGCTCTTCCGCCCGAAGCCGTTGGCACAATGTGGGGTGTCGGGTTTGGTAAGCGCCGCCCAAAGTTCGGCGCTAATATATATATATATATAATTAACAATTTGAATATTTAAAAATATAACACTTGCAGTATTTGATTATTATTATAAATAATTCCAGTTATTTGATAATTGCAATTAGCAGCTGCAACATTTGATCATTATAATAAATAGTTGCAATAATTTATCAATTAATGAATAGTAAGAATATATTTTACCATTACAATGAAGCTGATCAATATTATGAACAACTGTAACATTTTATCAGTATAATAAACAGTTGCAATATTTGGATTTTTTAACATGTGACTCGTATCATAAACAGCCACTGTACGTAGTTGATCAATGTAATAAACAGCTGTAGCATTTGATAACTATAATGAACAGCTGTAATTTTTTATGAATGTTATGAATCAACTATGATAGTATATTTTATTTACCACTGCAGTGAAATACTGAAATAGTTGATAAATATAATGAACAATTGGAGCATGATATCATTATAATAAAGAATATTTTACCATTATAATGAACAGCCACAATATTATATTTTATCATTACAATAAAATGCTGCAGCATCTAATCATTACAACGAACAGCTGAAATATTTCAGGTTACAATAAACAGATGCAATATCTGATGGCATGTAATAAAAAGCTGCATTATTTGATGAATGTAGTGAACAGCTACAATATTTCATCGTTATAATGAATAGTGAGTGGCAATATTTGATAAATGTAATGAACAACTAGCAGTTAACTGATCTGAAAGAAGGGTACAAGAGATTCTAATCAAGACCGGTTAGAACATTCAAGTCAACTTGGAGCAATCTCATGACACAGAACACAGACTCAAAAACAATAAAAGAAACTCCGGTACTTAACAATGGTAATAAACATCAAAAAGTCACTTTATCTGAGGTCCTGGGTATCTAGGGCCCAAGTTAAGTTAATGTTTAAATGTGTTTTGCATGTACTTATATCAGTGTCATTTTGTAGTTTTTATGATTTGCATGTACTTACATCAGTGTCATTTTGTAGTTTTTATGATTTGCATGTACTTATATCAGTGACATTGTGTAGTTTTTATGATTTGCATGTACTTATACCCATGTTATTTTGTAGTTTTATGATTTGCACGTACTTATATCAATGTCATTTTGTAGTTTTTATGATTTGCATGTACTTATATCAATGTCATTTTGTAGTTTTTATGATTTACATGTACTTATTTCAGTGTCATTTTGTAGTTTTTATGATTTACATGTACTTATTTCAGTGTAATTTTGTAGTTTTTATGTTTCCAAGTAAAAGACCTTTTTACACACCTTAAGATGCACTGGGCACATGGCGCTAGACACATACTATTATAGACCAATCAGCAGCACCCAGTGGGTCATGTGGTCAACATCACAACAGCTGCCTTTACTTCTGTACACATTTCCTGGTATCCATTACGGCAAGGTTGACCTGAGAGTCCAGATCAATTTTAAAAATCTGCCACCCAATGTAGATTCAAACTCACACCACCAACCAGGCAAGCAGGCATCTAGCGACTACTCCACTGCGGTTCCCTGAGGTTGTCTACGTGCTGACAAAGGCATTCTAGGTGCAATGTCCATTCTGTCACTTGTGATTATGTTTCCTTGTGAAGCTGATTTATTCTGTCACTTGTGATTATGTTTCCTTGTGAAGCTGATTTATTCTGTCACTTGTGATTATGTTTCCTTGTGAAGCTGATTTATTCTGTCACTTGTGATTATGTTTCCTTGTAAGCTGATTTATTCCACTTTCTGATTTTACTGATTCAACGCAGGTTTTCTTTGGGGGGAAAGATGACTTGTATTACTGGGGCCAGCCATAAGTGGGAAGTAAAGAATAGCAACACTAGAGTTCTTGACCACCTGGGAAGTTTAACCATGTCAACAAACATCAGAAGAAGTTTTAAGTGTCGCCAGAAGGGTTCAAATATTGCAGCTGTGCTGTAAACAGGCACAACTCACTGACGTCCAAAACAAACATTTCAGACGAACAAATGAAGGAGAAGCAGAAAAAGAAGATCTTCTGAGCATGTCATCAAAGGAAGCCAAAGAGAGCTGGTGTGACACTGGCTATTTCACACCACAGGAAAACATCACCTGACATTCAACCAATCACGAACGGGCCTTTCAAGGGCTTGGCATGTGTTGTGGTGGGACTATACTCCGCTAGGAATGTCAAGGGCAAAAGAAGACATGTTTGCTTAACTGAAAGCTCTGCAACTGTTTAATCCAATTATCTTCTGGATTGCATTTCACAGGAAGTGTTAATGGACAAGTTTAATCCAATCATCTTCTGAGATTGCATTTCACAGGAAGTGTTAATGGACAAGTTTAATCCAATCATCTTCTGAGACTGCATTTCATAGGAAGTGTCAATGGACAAGTTTAATCCAAACATCTTCTGAAACTGCATTTCACAGAAAGTGTTAACGGACAAGTTTAATCCAAACATCTTCTGAAACTGCATTTCACAGAAAGTGTTAATGGACAAGTTTAAATCCAATCATCTTCTGAGATTGCATAGGAAGTGTCAATGGACAAGTTTAATCCAAACATCTTCTGAAACTGCATTTTACAGGAAGTGTCAATGGACAAGTTTAATCCAATCATCTTCTGAGACTGCATTTCACAGAAAGTGTTAATGGACAAATTTAATCCAATTATCTTCTGAAACTGCATTTCACAGGAAGTGTCAATGGACAAGTTTAACCCTTTACAAGCCAGAACGTCCATTTCCGTCCGATCGCTTTAACGAGCAAATCAGCCGATTACATCCGATACTATTATGCACTGTAAAAACGCGATTTCTCGGCCTTACGATACTTCTGACGGCTACTTTCGCTTTCGCCGATAGCTTGACAACATGGCCGCCATTTGTAAGCGCCTACTATGAATTTGAACGGACTTTTAAAAAAAGTTTTCGGGGTTTTTACGCTTAGTTTTTCAAAACGGATTTCGGTGATTCTTCAAGTGATAGCCGAGATTTCGCTAGGTTCAATTTAAGTGACATTAAAGGACACGAAGTTGACTATTAATCGGAGCTAGATATCAGTGCAAAGCGTTACTTTGCATTAGCAGTCTGAGTCGGACTTTAAAGAAAGTGATTATGATTCTGAAAATGTGTTTGTAAATTGCCGTATAGATGACGGAAAATCACAAACAACATGCTGTATTTCGTAAATATTTGTGTTCATATATGGATTACCAAAAACAATCACGTGAGTAACATTCATTGTGTTGTTTATTTAACTAAAATTGGTTGACTAACACCTTATTTGTGATGTTTTTACTAACTTGACCCGAAATTTTACTGAACCTGAAAAAATCTTGCCCATTCAGGGCAAAAAACGGACAGGCCTCTGCCCTACAAAGGGTTAATCCAATCATCTTCTGAGATTGCATTTCACAGGAAGTGTTAATGGACAATGTCACACGTATCATATCTCTTGTTCGTGATCAGCATGGCCAAATGGATAAGAGAGCTCGTTCTTAAACACCTGATGTACTGATGCTGAAGTAGCGGGTTCAACCCTACACCGATCAGTTGAACTAAAATGTTGACTTTTTGTCCTTGACTTGAGGACATACATTTCGAGTACCTCAGAAGTCGGAGTGGGTTCTCCTGACGGCAAGGGGTGCTGGTAATAGAGAAAGCTAATCCACACACAAAAATACGTCCAGTGCACTTGAAGTTGTAGCACGTGTATGGACTATGCTTGAGTTCACAGTGAGCGAACAACAGCCCCCCCCCCCCCCCCCCAAAAAAAATCGCTTTCACTGCACCCACATATTACACAAGAGACTCTTAGCACAGTGCATAAACTCAGTAGCACCGATGAAGTTTCAATACATGTAAAGATGTATAATAAATAATTATTATAAGGACATCCACATATGGTTTAGATTGGTGCAGCAATGGAATAACATTTCAAGAGTGTATCCTCTGATCTGACAGCAGCATCTGCTGTTGTAAATCGCACCTTAGACAAGACCACGAAAACCCACAATTGTTGGTCATGGAATAAACGTCATGGCTGATAAAGATATTGTATACTGATATAAAATTATCATGGCTGGTGCAGATATGATCAACTTAATAAACAAGAACTGCTATAGGTAACTGTATAATTAAATAATAAATGAATCATGATAAAAGTATCATTAGCTGATAAATGTTTCGTAGCTGATAAAATTATTAAATGATACTAAACGTTATCACGGTTGATACAGGTATGGTTACATGAACTACATTTATCATTGTTGATTAAATGATGTAGAAATATGGCAAAGCTATGGGTCGAATGGCAAAGAAGCAATGCAAAGGTATGGACCTAATGATACAAAAATTATCATAGCCAAAGTATGATAAAATTAAATATATCTTTATCAAAGATGTGTAGCAATATGGATCTAATTTTTCAGGTATATAAAATGATCATGGCAAAAGTATGATCAAATGAAATACACTATCATAGAAGTATACTTCAGGTATGGATCTAATGTTTCAAAGTATATAAAATTATCATGGCAAAAGTATGATCAAATGAAACACACTAACATAGAAGTATATATCATGTATGTATCTAATGATATAGAAAAAAGGGCTTTCAAAAAGCAAGAGGATAGACTTCATTGCACCAGGTTTGATCCCATATGGCTCCGTCTCTTCCCACAGGACAGCCTCGCTTTCGCACAAAGCATGAACTCCGTAGCTCCAGTGAAGACTCCCAGCAGTCGGAGAAAACTGCACTCGTGAACCGAATGATGTACCCCCAAATCGAACCCACAACCTTCGAAGCACGAGGCAGGCTGGGAAACCACTCTACCCCAGAAAGTCATTAATAATATAGAAGTGGAGCTAGAGGTAGAGATCTCACAATGAAATGGTATAAATGATAATGGTCACATTAAATAACTATGGCTGACATCGTAATGGAAAACGATACAGAAGTATAGTAAATGTATAGATATAATGATAAAGTAAATTTATACTTATAATGATATAAATGTATAACAAGAGTATGCAACTAACGATCGTAAAGGAGGAATATTATCAGCAGAGTTGATCCAGAACACCTAAGACCGAGATATGTTGAGAGAATGAACACTTATGCCAGCTGGCAGGGAATGATGATGATAGTTCCATGTGGAGCTCATACATATCAGTGAATCAAGAGGTAAAGAAATGACACTGGTATAGCATGAAACTACATTGAGAAAACCTGAGAATAGTATAATAAGACAGTCCTTTCTCTGGAACCCACAAGTGCCAAAGAAATAGAGGCAGACCTAAATGGGAATAAACATAATCAGAGGCAGAGATGAATAAAGTAGGGAGAACATAAGTTGAGCTGCAGGAGACAGCCGGACAGCATGGCTAGGCTTGAGTTGTCTCTGAGGCCGTGTGCTTCAATGGGAGGTAAAAGGCAGAAGAAGAAGAATGATACTGCTTTTCGGTGTTAAGTGTTAGGCCCTCACATATTCTAGGTCACAGCATAATGAATCGGGAGAGGGGCACTTTCCTTCCTTGCCCCTTTTTTCATCCCAGACAATTGCCTGAAACTTAACCAGTACCCAATGTTTGAGGGCCTAAGAGATGTACTCATTCAGAAAAATATGAATAAATTTGGTGGAACTGCGGTAAAGCTGTGAAAGTGTAATAAATATAAAATGACATAAAGTAGTGCAGCTTTACTGTCTTAATTCTGTTATGTAAAGCTGCACTACTTTATGTCATTTTATATCATTCAGAAAAAGGATCCCTAAAACTGCTGGGAAGTAAACCCAGACCACTGTCTTGGTAAGCAAGTGATAAACATAAATTATTATATGGTTATTTATTTATGCCATTATTATATATTATGGTGACTTATTAATGCCATTTAACCCATAATTGTATTTCATCAAACTATTAACCAGTTGCTTTATAGATGTAAATATCACATGGTTGTTAATTTTAAATTAATTACTGTGTGATTACACAGATATATAACTTTAGAGTTTACAAACAGAAAAGGATGAGTAATTATTTCTTGAATTTTTTTTTTTTTTTAAATTCGCATATCCTTTACAGGACATTGCTGTCAACAGCAGCATCTTTCAGCTGTCTGTTGATTTCTTGGCAAGATTACGCTCAGTAGTTTGCCATTGCTTTCTGAGCGGCCGGCTCAGTTATCCCGCAAGTCACCAGCGGGGGATTTCTTGAATGCATAAACAAAAAAAGGCTTTTAAATAACATGAGGATCAACTTCATTATTCATTACACCGGGTTTTATCCCAGATAACTCGGTCTCTTTCAGTAGGGCAGCCTGCTATAAGCATCCAGCAACAACCCCCAGGAGCCTGAGAAAATTGCTACTCGTGAACTGAATGTCCTAGCCTAGAATCAAATCTACAACCTTCAGACTGTGAGGCAGGTGGTGTAACCACTTCGTCACAGAGACTCCCTCTTGAACACAAAAACAAATTCTCCTGTCGACAATGAATGAATGTCATAGCCTACGTTTGAAAAAAAAAAAGTCAACAATAATATTAAATAAATGAACATCACAAAATTTAAAAATACTGAGCAGGAAACAAGTACATAAAGTACACAGTGAACATTCTTTGAATGACAGTTATCTGTCATTTTATATCCTTCTATATGACCAAAAGGAAAAAAAAGAAAACCCGAAAATTTTAAAACAGAAATGTTTCCTGTGCGACTTTTTTAAAAATTTAACAAACAGGTTTTTAAAAATTTGTTTAACTGTAGCGGATGATAATTGTGAAATGTAATAAAGCTTTAGTCATAAGAAGTACAGCCTGCTGAACTAACTGTAACAGTCAAACACATGGAAACTTTAAATTTATTTTTGTGAGCATGGAATCTAATAATGGACAATGCTCAATAAACAAAATACTGGGGTTTTTATTGTTAGCCGCTGAACTGAACATAATAACAAAATGAAACCTTTAAAGAGCCAGAAAAAATACAGTGCCTACACAAATAAAGTAGTTTCACAAAATTATGCAACAAAATATAATATAATACAGTCTGACACTCTTGTAACAATTTTACTACTGTTTTTACAGGTTAACTCATTAAATGTCAGTATCTATAAAAAACACCTATTTGAAATGCATTATTTCATTGAGTGAACACCTCTGTCTGTAGAGGATACCACGGGTGATGTCTATTGATCACTATTAAGAACAGTCATAAGAATACATTACTTTTCATCACCATCATCATGTGCCGTGCCTATACGCTTCAGCAGTCATGGTTTGCCATCTCACACAATCATCAGTCTTGAATCAGGTCTGTGTTCTGGTTCCAGTTATGCATGTAGCCAAGAAATCCAGATATTTATCTATTTTTTCCCCTTGCTCTTTTCTCATCAAAATTGCCAGTTGTCAATAATTTTTTTTTATATCCTCATAACATGCCCAAAAATCATGACAGTCTAATTTCTTTAATCAATTTACAATTTTCAAATGCTTCTTGAAGGACTGTCTCATTTGTTTTTCTGTCTGTGTGCAGTATTCTTTGCATTTTCCTCAGAAATCAAATTTCCACGGCCATTAGATATTTTTCAGCTATTCTGCTTATTTCCCATTTATTCAACAGTATATATTCTATATAGCACTTTGACATACTTTATCTTACTACAACTGGCAGGTTTTTGCTTGCACTACTTTTAAAGTGGCTAAATACACAATGCAGGTGGCTATTGGGGAAGTAAGATTTCTTCAGTATGCTCCTACCGACTGTAACAAGTAAAATAATATATTACATGTTTAGGATTCCACAGGAAGAGAGCCAATCACAAATCACATTGCTCAGGACAGAGTGCTTCTCTCATAATCAACATAAATTTCTTTCACACTCAGCCTAAACATAGCTGAAACATTCTATTCCATTATCTGCGAATCTACATCAAACACACTTCAATATATATGTCCAAATAATTTACTTTTTCACAAGTTTCCTAAAAGCAGAGAAAATTAACAAGTCAGATGTTTTTGTAAACAAATACTGTAGTAACTGTTTTTGTTTCTGTTGTTGATATTTGACATCTATAAATTTTGATTCAATTCTAGCAGATAATTAAGCTTTAGGCAAATATTTATCTTCTGCTGCCTTCAGTTCATCATCTTTGGTCAATCGGAAAAGTTCTTTCACTGTTGCAATCTGGAAAGATCATAAAAAATTTACATGAATCTATATTTAAAAAACGGCAAGAAAAAACATTACACTTTTATTTAAACCATAGATTCTCAAGAGAAGCCCTGTGTCATCATCATCATCATGTACCATGCCGACAAGCACAGGTGGTCAATGATCACCATCTCACATGGTCACTAAAATCTTGGATCAAGCCTGTGTTTCTGTCCCGATTATTTCATATGGTGAAACAATTCAGGTATTTATCTTTCTGCCTTCCCCTTGCTATTTTCTCATCAATCATTTTCCAGTTGTCATTCATTAAGTTTTCTAGTTTATTCCTCCTTATTAACATCAGAAGGAACTACAGGAAATGATAGATACAGTGGTTGTTGAAAGTAAAACACAAAATGGGCCTTAGTTTGAAAAATAGAAAGACAGAAGTCAAGGTGATATAAAAGAAACAGATTGTGCTTAAATGAGCAATTAAAGTATAGGACGTTATTTTGGGGCAAATTCAGATATCTAGGCATATGAATAACATCGGATGGAAGATGCATCACTGAGATAATGAACAGAATAGGACAAGTTAAAAGGCATTCTATCAAAAAATGAACATTTTGTGCAATAAGTCAAGTTAGAAAAAGAGTTCTTGCATGTTACATAGAATCAGCTTTAACATTAGTTTAGTTTAGTTTAGTCGACGGATCAACATCAAGGCACACGGGTGTAACCCGTAAGTGCTCCGTTCTACTCCTAACTCGAGCCTGAGTCTGAAGAATCTCAGCTCAGTGTGGAGAAGCATAATCGCCCACGCCAGCTGGCAAGACACTGGATGATGATGATGATAACGTGCGCAAGAAATCTTCACTGTCTACATCTAATTTCTCAAATCAATTTACAGTTCTCATTTGTTTCTGGTAGAACTGTCTCACTTGGTTTTCTGCATGTAAACCAAGCTTACCATCTGACTAATTAGAGCACAGAAACCAAACTGTATGCCACAAGATCCCCATCCCCTCAAGGTCAGCTTGATTTTAATTGTACTTTTATGGGCATTGTAAATCAACTCAGTTGTGATCGTATCAAACCAGTTGCAACCTTCATATGTACGACTGCTTGCAATGGATTTCCTGCATTTTCTTTCACCAACCTTTTTCCTGTTCACATTCTGATTCATTTTCTCACTTTAATTGTTATCCTATTGCACCCTTGCCTTCCACCTTTCTCTGTAGCACGGTTTTCAGCAAAATATACAGTTTTTAAATATTTTATATGCCGGTTCTCCCTGGCCTAGGCGTTAATGTCTTTCTCTGTAATCTCGTATATTCTCGTGAGTAACTTAACCTGCGTGAGAATCGGTAGCGGTTCTCATCGCATTGGTAACTTACGGGGTATTGGTAACTTACAGGGTATGTGAGCCGGTCGCTCAGAAAGCAATGGCAAACTACTGAGTGTAATCTTGCCTAGTAAAACAACAGCAGTTGAAAAATGCTGATGTTGACAGCAAGGTCCTTAAGGATATGCACAAAAAAATAAATATATTTTTTTACAGGTGGCCAATATGGCGCTGGTATTACCTGGCCTAATAAAAATGAGGCACCAGACAATTTTCAGAATAGGAGCTGTCTGGGAAGGAAAAACGATGAAGGAAGCGAACTTTCCACTCCAACTCATATGTCATGACCTAAAGTATGTGACTACTGATAACTACTCACACTCCAACAACAATATCTGCTATGGGACTGTCTTGTTATATCCCCATTTACTCATTAGTGTAACCTTTTATCTCATTTAGCCAACTCACATTTTATTCCTAGTTTCTTTTGAAGTGTAGTCCACATTGGGCTCATTTTTACAAGTGGACTAGCTTTTCCTATTACCAGTGTCCCTGACCATCAGGTGAACCAACTCCAACTTCTGAAGCACTTGTTGAGAGCTTTACTCTTGCAGGCAGGCATTCACTCTCATATATTCTAATACTTGCTAACACTGACTAACCGCAAATTAACCACATGCATTTACTCATTCCCTAGATGTAAACACATTAACCCATCACTTACCTAGCAGCCCCACAACAACCCTCTGGTATCAACCTTAACTCTTAAAGGTTGACTTCATCATCATCATGTGCCCTGCG
Source organism: Cepaea nemoralis (assembly GCA_014155875.1). Classification (NCBI taxonomy): domain Eukaryota; kingdom Metazoa; phylum Mollusca; class Gastropoda; order Stylommatophora; family Helicidae; genus Cepaea; species Cepaea nemoralis. The sequence continues at coordinate 36,737 of JACEFZ010019068.1, read as the reverse complement.
AACTGGCATAAGTATATATGCATCTCCTCAGATCTCGGTTCCTGGAGCTGTGGATCAATGATATTCCTCCCTGTCACCACCAGTCCATCCAGCATCATTTCTCTAGGTCTGTCTCTACCTGTTCTACTGCTGATATTTTCAGTCGTCACAAGGTTTCTCAATGCATCTCTTTTCATTACATGACCAAAGAACAGTGCTTGCCCCCCTTCTTATATTTACATATAATGTTCTATTTTCATTAGCCCTTTCCAGGCATTCATTGTTAACTACTCAGACAGTCCAAGGCTCCCCCGATGTGTCTCCACCTTGACGTGGTGGGGGAGCTTGCGTGTCCCATCGACCCCATTTGCTTGCTGATGGATGAAAAACTACATATCGGACAGCTTATGGGATAGGGACCAGACTAAGAGAGACACAACCTGCTGCTCTGCAGGTGAGACTGAGGATAGCAGTCTAAAATTTAAATCAGGCGCACGAAGGCACAAGTTCTTGGTCCGGACAAAACACTAATGGCTCCCTGTCGAGGGCTGTGGCTGAACGCCTCTAAGCCACAAACCCTCGGACCTGAGAGCCGGGCCGATACCCACCTTTCGAAAAATAAAGGCGTGATACTGAGCAAGCTACATGCTCAGGTCTGATACAAGTTCGAAGGCTCTCAGCTGGGGGATATGAGATATTCCCGGATGAGAGGGCCAGGCCGTTTCTCGTTCACCGCTGCACGAAGGTAAGGTGCTGAGCCGGCAGCACAAGTAGCCTACCTCGTGAGCGAGTACAAAAAGTCAAAAAGTGCCCCAGTCGAAGAAAATGGCTGCGAAAACTGTATCTAACTCATAGAGAGGGTAGACAAAAGTGGAAGAACGTCTCAATGACGCAAAATGGAACGCACGGCGAGCGAACCTATTGCGTGGTCCGAAATCAAAAGCAAAAGCTTACCGAGTGGGTGTCGCTTGCAGTCTGACCGTCCCTGGTGTGTGCTTGAGCGATCAGTGGCAAACGAGTTGCCCAACACATGGAAGTGAGGAACTAAAGCAGCCATGAGCAGGACGTGGCAACTCCTCGGGTGAGCCCAGTCACAGAGCAATATGTGCCGGCTCTGCAATTATGGAAGCCTCCTTGGATAGCGAGGGAATGCTCATGGTCTGCCCCTACCTTCCCTTGAGGGCCAACCACGATGTCGATTATCGTTCTATCTTGACCAGCTGAGATGTTAGCGACATCACAACAGTCCAACGTGCCCCGAAACCAGAGGAAGGCTAACCTCATTAAAAAATGCCCGCTGAAGTCGGAAGTGTCGTCCTACGGGTGGCAAACTAAAAATTGACACTATGCAATTACGTCCGAGTGAAATGTCTCGTCCGAATGTCTCTCGTGCTAGGAACAGCTCTGACTACCTAGTTTCCGAATGCCGCTCTTGTTCGGAACAGCTCTGACTGGGTAGTTTTCCGAATGTCTGTTGTGCCTGGAAAAGCTCTGATGGGCGCAACGACAAGCACATGTCCGAAAACTCGCTGAGTGGATGCCGTCTGCAAACCTGTCTGGTTTGTGCGGGAATGACCCGGAGAAACGAAATGACCAATATATTGAAGTGAGGATTTAAAGCAGCCATGAGCAGGATGTGACGATCTCCCTCGGTAAGCCCAGATCCAGGGCGTTATGTGTCGGCCCTGCAACTATGGAAGCAACCTTGGATGGCGGAAAATGCTATGGACTGTCCCTGCCTTCCTTTGAGGGACGACCGTTGTCTTCGACAGTTCAACCTTGGCCAGCATGGTTGCAGATGGCACCACAAAAGTGAGAGTCTCTCAGGAATGCTACCTGGTCAAAAAAGCACGCTGAAGTCGATGTGTTGGCCTACGGGTTTCGGCCCAAGGGCGCATAACAGACACACCGCAATCACATATGAAAAAACACTCCGGATGAACGAAAAGAAGAAGAAGAAGAAGACAGTCCAAGGTATTCGCAACATGTCTCAGAAACAACTTACCCCAAGCTCTTCTTTAACCTGTCTGTTCATATCCATGATTCACTACCATAAAACAGAACAGGTCCTATATAACATTTCAATATTCTCTTTCTGACAGCGACTTATTTAACAAAAATAATAACGCAGTACTGCAGCCCAAAGTGAAAAACACAAACCCCATAACAGTCTGTGACATGATAACTACCTTTGGTTCGACTCCAACAGTGCTTTGTTCCTTGTAGATCTGGGCAGTTAACTCTTGCATTGCTTTGACAGATGCTCTAATTGAGTGATTTGCCCATATAGCTAAAGAAACCTTTTGATCCCTCCAGACTTGCATGGGTGTCTTGTAGTAAGTAGTTGGTACCAAGACAACTGGTCCCTGCACAGAAAGAAGGTTGAGGGATGGAGAGGGAAAGATGTAATAGTGCAGCACACATGACATTTCTATAACATGAATTTTACCACATCACAAATGTTGCAATTATATCTAGCATTTCTTGAACTGTGCTTCATTTTCAGTCACAAAAAACATGCCATATGCATAACGCATGTTGTTTACATTGTGCCCACCAAACGATGTTCCTGGCATGTCTTGTTTGAATCTCTCTATTATTTCACTGTACACACTTGTAACATGCGTGAGAAACAGTGAAAGTAACAGTGCAAAGTTGCAGATGACCAGGAAGGTTAATCAAAATCTTCAGCAAACGGGTTAGTCCCAAGACAGTGGGATGGTATGGCACGTGCACGTCAATATACATCAGCAGCAAAACATGCCAAAGAGACAGTTCACAAAGGCAAATCTGGAAGGTAGTGTTCATGGGAATCTGTAATTAACGGATCAAGGGTTTAATGAATTCTCATGGGGAATAATGAACAGGCCCAATATAGAGAGGAGGAGGGAATGGATCGAGGCACTGAGTCTTGGGCAAGTTAGGGAAACTTAGCTCGGGAGTTAGATATGGGCAAGTGAGGACAACTTGGCCCAAAGACCAGGGGAGCTGGTTATTGTCGGACGAACTGAGGGCTCAGCATAACAATTCATTTGTCACAGTATTATAAAAGCCTGTAGAAGAGCATTTCTTGTAATGTGCTTCATTTTCAGTCACAAAAAACATGCCGTAAGCACAACACATGTTGTTCACATTGTGCCCACCAAACGATATTCCTGACATGTCTTGTATGGATCTCTCTATTATTTTGCTGTACAAATTGAACAGATCGGATGATAGAACACAAACCTGTCTAAAGCTTTGTTTATTGTGTTAAAAAGTTCCCAATTTCATGTCAAATCTTATACAACACTTTGTTGCCAATACATATTCTTTATTATTCTTAGATCTTTATTTAAAGATTTGATGTATTTGCCAATACATATTCTTTATTATTCTTAGATCTTTACCATCAATGTTTAACATTTCCAACACTGATAAGGTGAAACACAAGAAAATGATTACAAATGCCTTAGTGTAGTCAATAAATTCAATTTCATACACTTGTTAAAATTAATTTCATTCTTTCCATGTTTGTTCTTTTAACTCCTTTCTTAGTGTGAAGCCACCTAAAACACCATGTATCAATGTGCAGAATTGTACTGCAATTCCAGCAGTTTGGTGAAGACAAGAATTACAACAAGACTCAGAATTAAAACAGACTTACAGAGTTAAAAGTGGGCAAGTTGGTGTAGTTACTAGGGAGATGTGATGAAAATATCATGAGCCCGGTCAGACGAGAGGTCGAGGTCCGCGTTCATCGTCTGCTAAAGTAAAGAAAAGACTGGCCACCTATGCCTCCGTGCATCCAGGCATATCATATGTGATGGACAGACCCATGGCAGGTTCCTTTTTGGGATTTGTGTGTTTGTAGAGAATTGAACAAGAGAAAAGAAAAATTACAACAACGGAAATGAGATTCATGAGAAGATTATTCAATGTATCAAGAAGAGAGAAAATCAGAAATGAAGAAATCAGGACTAAAGTGGGGGGTTATAGCAGTGCTAGATTTTATCATCATAAAAACAGCAAGTTAAATGGTTTGGCCATGTAACTAGATTACCAACTAACAATATACCACAACAAGCAATGATGTACAGACCAAATGGAAAGAGAAGAAGAAGCCAGCCATGCAAATGATAGACAGAGGGAATAGTAGAGTTCATGGGAATCTTGACACATGAAGCCCATAAACAGACACTCTGCCGCTGTTTATGCTTCACCTCGACACCGCAAGGAACAAGATGAGTTGAGATGAGATGATGAGTAAAGAATTGAAACAAGAAAGTGTCTTACCTTATTCTGCCAAGCTTTTAAGAAATCAAGAATTTCTGTTGGCTCCTTTAATTTACTGTGCATCAGTACCGCCGTAGCTCCTGCCTCCAAATAGGCATCAGCCCGCTTCAGGGCCTCGTCCACCCCCCAGCCTGCTATCAATGCCTCAACACGGGCAACTATGTTGAAGTCTGGATCTCTCTGTGTGTCTTTCATGGCCTAGTTGAATGTAAAATGGTTACACTGAAATATGGATTTCTCTGTTTCTAAATCACTATTCAGGGGGATGTACAATTATTACATTAAACCATAAATTTTCTATTATTATATTGAAACACAGATTTTCTATGATTACATTGAAACACAGATTTCTATTATTACACTGAAATGTAGATTTTCTATTATTACATTGAAACATAGATGTTCTTTGTGTCATTCACTGCCTAGTTCAATTAAGACATACTATACTAAAATATCTGTGTGTGTCTTTCATGGCCTAATTCAATGTCAACTGATTACACTGAAATGTGGATTTCTCTTTGTGTGTTTCATTACTTAGCTGAATGTAAAGTCATCACACTAAAAGAGTTTTTGTTTGTCTAGTTAAATGAACAAAGATTATATATCAATCTGTCTGGGTGTCTTTTATTGCTCAGCAGTATATGTAATTATAACACTGAAATATGGATTTCTTTGCTTGTCTTTAATTACTTAGCTGAATGTACAATTATTATGCTGAAATACATGTACTACAATGTGCAATTATTACAATAAAATATTCATCTGATTATGTGGTTGTTTCGGGTTTTGAAATTTAAATATTGAGCACAACCCACTACTGGCAACGCCGATCGCATTCTGGTATGAACCTAAGGCCTATCCACGTCAATATGGAAGCACTATACTCGAGTTTCGCCCTCGTTTGAGCTCGTCAGTAGTGCATATCCCTGACCGGATCCGGAAACAGTCCCGGATCACGCGTGTGAAGCGGGTGTGTAACCACGCGGCACACACTGGACACACCAAATTATCACAACAGAACACCACAACGCTACCCATCGTAGGCTATGCTCAAGATTGCCCAATTTTAGGAGGCCTGGTGTTCCTTGCCAGTGAGAAGTCACGCGACCGACGTCCGTCAATAGATGGGACCCGAGCGATCAGGACTTCTCACTGGCAAGGAACACCAGGCCTCCTAAAATTGGGCAATCTTGAGCATAGCCTACGATGGGTAGCGTTGTGGGGTTGTGTTGTGATAATTTGGTGTGTCCAGTGTGTGCCGCGTGGTTACACACTCACTTCACACGCGTGATCCGGGACTGTTTCCGGATCCGGTCAGGGATATGCACTACTGACGAGCTCAAACGAGGGCGAAACTCGAGTATAGTGCTTCCATATTGACGTGGATAGGCCTTAGGTTCATACCAGAATGCGATCGGCGTTGCCAGTAGTGGGTTGTGCTCAATATTTAAATATCCATCTGTTTGTGTGTCTTTCAATATTTAGCTTAATGAACAATTATTATACCACCATGTGAATTTACAACTGTCTTTTATTGCTCAGCAGAATGTATAATTATTACACTGAAATATGGATCTCTTTGTGCGTCTTAAGCTGAATGTACAATTATTACACTAAAATATGGATCTCTTCGTGTGTGTCTTTACTTAGCTGAAGGTACAATTATTACACTAAAATATGGATCTCTTTGTGTCTTTACTTAGCTGAACGTACAATTATTACACTGAAATATGGATCTCTGTGTTTGTCTTTACTTAGCTGAAGGTACAATTATTACACTGAAATATGGATCTCTTTGTGGGTCTTTACTTAGCTGAAGGTACAATTATTACACTGAAATATGGATCTCTTTGTTGTCTTTACTTAGCTGAAGGTACAATTATTACACTGAAATATGGATCCTACTTTGTGTGTCTTTTACTTAGATGAATGTACAATTATTACACTGAAATATGGATCTCTTTGTGTGTCTTTACTTAGCTGAATGGTACCAATTATTACACTGGAATATGGATCTCTTTGTGTGTCTTTACTTAGCTGAATGTACAGTTATTACACTGAAATATGGATCTCTTTGTGTGTCTTTACTTAGCTGAATGTACAATTATTACACTGAAATATGGATCTCTTTGTGTCTTTACTTAGCTGAATGTAAAATTATTACACTGAAATATGGATCTCTTTGTGTGTCTTTACTTAGCTGAAGGTACAATTATTACACTGAAATATGGATCTCTTTGTGTGTGTCTTTACTTAGCTGAAGGTACAATTATTACACTGGAATATGGATCTTTGTGTGTGTCTTTACTTAACTGAAGGTACAATTATTACACTGAAATATGGATCTCTTTGTGTGTCTTTACTTAGATGAATGTACAATTATAACACCGAAATATGGATCTCTTTGTGTGTCTTTACTTACTTAGCTGAATGTACAATTATTACACTGAAATATGGATCTCTTTGAGTGTCTTTACTTAACTGAAGGTACAATTATTACACTGAAATATGGATCTCTTTGTGTGTCTTTACTTAGATGAATGTACAATTATAACACTGAAATATGGATCTCTTTGTGTGTCTTTACTTACTTAGCTGAATGTACAATTATTACACTGAAATATGGATCTCTTTGAGTGTCTTTATTTAACTGAATGTACAATTATTACACTGAAATATGGTTCTCTTTGTGTGCCTTTATTTAACTGAATGTACAATTATTACACTGAAATACAGATTTATAGTGTTTTTAACTGCCTAGTTCAATGTGCAATTATTATACTGAAATATTGATCTGTCTGTGCGTCTTTCATTACTTAGCTGAATGCACAATTATTATACTGAAATGTGAATCGTGTGTGTCTTTCATTGCTCAGTTATGCACAATTATTACACTGACAATAATTGTGCAATAATTACACTGAAATATGAAACTGTGTATCATTAATGATAAAGGTTGTTCTATAGCAAATACTGCTGTCTGGGGGTGAAATGTTAGGCCTGCACACATTCTAAGTCATGACAGTTCCCTTTCTTGTCATCTTTCCATCTCAAACATTGCCCAAACATTCTGAAAACTGTCTGACAGCTATTTGTACGAGTCTGAGTGGATACAGAGCTGTAATGGTTTGGAAAATTAATCCTGTCCCTGCTGGGGAATAAACTTGGACCACTGTCCCTTGCAGATAAAGGGCACTAGCCACTATGCCAATGTGGTTCCACTGCCCAGTTGAATGAAAATTATGACAACTAACTATGGCAAAGGGGTTACATATGCAGTTCGTAATCCCGCATATCACATTCGAAACAACTGCTGGCAATTTGGAAGCAGAGCGCCTTGTGCAGGTTTCCACACAATGGTGTGACTGCCGGCTGTTCAGAAAGCAATGGCAAAATACTGATGGTTATCTTGCCATGAAATCACAAGCCAAAAAATGCTGGGGTTGACTGTGACACTGATATATTTCATATTCTATATCTTGCATTGCCTAATTCAAAGAGCAATGATTATACTGAAATATGGAACTCTCTTTCTGTGTCTGTCATTGATTGCCTCAACATCATAGTAGTAGGCTTTTTGAACAATGTCGCTTATTCATGAGCTGCCAGGATGACTCTCAATCTTTCATCAGTTCCCTCACCACATGCATTTACATATCTAGGATGTCTTGAATGTCCTGAGTCCACCTTTGCATTGGATAACACCTTCGTGTTCTTCCAGAAACTATGCCTATCATTATTGACCTTTCCAAGTCACTGTGATTTCTGATATTCTTCTTCTTCTTCTGCGTTCATCCAGAGTTTTTTTCCCGGACGTGATTGTGTTGTGCCTGTTTACAGCAGAGCTGCGTTAGGCCGACACATTAGACTTCTGTGGGCATTTGTTGACCGGGTTAACCTTCCCAGGATTTCTGATATGGTAAAATCACTTCAGTTTCCGAGAGAATTTGCCGTCCATTAGCCAGTTTTCTTCAATGTTCACAACTTGTAGAATGTCTGTCACTTTCTTTTTTCTTTTTCTTTTTTTTTCCCTTTTAATCCAAAAATTTTCCAAAATTTTTTTCCCCTAACTTTTAAGTAAAAAAGGTCTTATTTTTTTTAGTGATTGAAAAAATTGGTCGTAATTTCCATACATTATTTGCCATGGGAAAAAAACCCTTTTTTCCTCAAAAGTTTATTTTTCGTTTTTTTCCCGGGTTGGGGCCATTAGTTTTAAAAACCTCTGAAAAACTATGCCCAACCCCCCATCGACTCTTTTTGAAAAAAACCATTTTAAAACCCAGCCCCAACTGAGGAAAATGCAAAAAAAAATTAGCCGGGAGAAAAAAAAACTCCAGGGGCCCTTTAAAACCGCTCAATCCCCTTTATCCCCCTTAGGCCCGGGAAAATTTCCAGAGGATTTTAAATCATTTGCACACCTGATTTTGGGGGAATCTAAATTTCCACCATTTATATATCAAAAAATTATCCACGGGTTTTAAATAAATTTTTTTGATTTTCTTTTTAATTTTCTGCATGGATGTTGAATAGGTATGGGGAGAGACTGCAACCCGTCTTCCCCCCCAAAGTCCCTTTAAAAACCGTTTGAGTTTCCCCACAATTGAAAAACTGCTTGATTTTTAGAAAGAATGTTTTTATATAAGGGGAAACCCAAAATTTTTTGGGAAAACCCCTTTATCCTCATGTTCTAAAATTTTCTGAGATGAACAAGTCGATCCAGAACACCAAAGCCCCAATCTTTGGAGAGACTAAAAGGGCCTTATGCCAGCTGGCAGAGAGTTCATTTTGATGAGAGCACGTGGGAAACCCCTTACATAGTCTAAAAAAACCCAAATTTGGGGATCTAAACTGTACACACTATTTCTCAAAGATAGTTAACAGCCTAGTTTAATAAAAAAAAATATTACACTGAAATACATATTTGCTATATCTTCCACTGTCTATACCTTTATTTTCAATGCAAATTCTTTAATATCAGCCAATGGTTGTTCTCGGCCATCCAAAAGTGAATTTGTTTTGGGGAAAAGTTTGTCTTCAACGGCAGCACCTGAAAGACACATAATACTTTTCGTATTCACCATCATCAATGGAAACATTGAGCAGGAACATCTTAAAGGTATACTGAATGTGAGACCAAAGTTAGTTTAGTCTAAAATAAAGCAATGACCAAACCCTACAGTTCAATAATGTCATGTTATTTTACATTGAACGACAACACTGCAAATTGGGCATACCCAAGTGTGCTTAGTCTTCTAACACTGAAGTCTTTCCAAAATATCTCTGCTCACTGTTTCCATAAGGAGTTGGTTATGATATCCACTCTCTTGAACTCGAAGACGGCATCTGCATGCCCAGGTCATGTAGTAGTCTGTCAAGCATCAGTCTCATCATTATCCACTAGTCGAGTCTGTACTGCATTGGCTATATCAGTCCTGCTCATGCTTCTTCTCGTTTGTATTTGTAAAATTTATCTTGACAGTTATGCATTTTTTTCTGTTTTTAAAAATAAATTCCAACCACATAAAAATGCAAACAGAGATCTTAGTCAAACTTAAGTCAAGAACAGACATCACAGCACTCAGAACATTCTCATATGTGTTCCGTCCTCATCAGCCAGTACCAGTAACAGTCTGAGTATATGTCTGCCAGGCCTTTCTTTGGAATTTTGACTGTTGGTGAGATCGTCTGATCACTCCCTGCAGCACCATTCTCTCCAAGCTGTGATATTTTGACTGTTGGTGAGATCGTCTGATCACTCCCTGCAGCACCATTCTCTCCAAGCTGTGATATTTTGACTGTTGGTGAGATCGTCTGATCACTCCCTGCAGCACCATTCTCTCCAAGCTGTGATATTTTGACTGTTGGTGAGATCGTCTGATCACTCCCTGCAGCACCATTCTCTCCAAGCTGTGATATTTTGACTGTTGGTGAGATCGTCTGATCACTCCCTGCAGCACCATTCTCTCCAAGCTGTGATATTTTGACTGTTGGTGAGATCGTCTGATCACTCCCTGCAGCACCATTCTCTCCAAGCTGTGATATTTTGACTGTTGGTGAGATCGTCTGATCACTCCTGCAGCACCATTCTCTCCAAGCTGTGATATTTTGACTGTTGGTGAGATCGTCTGATCACTCCCTGCAGCACCATTCTCTCCAAGCTGTGATATTTTGACTGTTGGTGAGATCGTCTGATCACTCCCTGCAGCACCATTCTCTCCAAGCTGTGATATTTTGACTGTTGGTGAGATCGTCTGATCACTCCCTGCAGCACCATTTTCTCCAAGCTGTGATGATCTACCCGTTCTGCACTGTACACACAAATCCAAACGACCCCAACCACATCTATCTTATCATGCACCAATACTTCATCAACATATTCCCAAAGATCTCCTATATGGAGAACTAGCCATAGGGAAGAGGCCAACCGGAGGACCCCAAATGCGATATAGGGATGTGTGTAAACAAGATATGAAAACCCTTGGCATAGATCCAGACACTTGGGAAAGAGTTGCAGCAGACAGATGTTCCTGGAGAAGAGATGTACAAAACAGATTGGTGCTCTTTGAGCGCAATCTGATCCACGCCCATGTGTTTGCGGGGCCCATACGGGGGAGCAAAGAATAGTAACACTGTTGCCTACCTTGCATGTCGTAAGAGGCGACTAAGGAGGATATGGTTCCGTCGCCCTGCTACTGAGTGAGTGCGTGGCGCGAACACTGTGAGCTGTGAGTTTCGTGTGGAATGCTTTTACATCTGTCCGCGGTTGTGTGTAGCGTGAACTGCATGTTCGGAACGATGGCGACCGGCTGTTGCTGGATTGACTGGTTTGCCTTTTCGGCTCACGAGTGCATTTTTCAGAAGACTCCTGGGAATCGCCGCTGGAGCTACGGAGTTCGTGCTTTGTGCGGCGCTTTCGGCGGGTCGTCCTGTGGAAAGAGACTGAGCCATATGGGAGAAAACCCGGGTCAATGAAGTCTTTCTGGTGACTGCCATTTCCATCGACGATGAACTGTATTTTTCATGGAGGACTTTTGTGTTGGCATTCTGGCGGCGGCATTATGCACAGTGTACCTGTGCGGGCTGTTGGCTTGCCGATACTCCTGTCTGTTCCATTGTTCACTTTTGGCAGTGATGAGCATTTTGTGTGATATTCACTGGCACAGGAACGGAGCCGTTGCCGTGAAGTTGGAACCACGACTAACTAACTAACTAATCTGATCCAACAAACTGAGGATAAGAGGCACAAGCATAAAATGCAGTCACTTGCTGCAGGATCTGCCTCGGCTTACAGATGCAGAAATTGTGACAAGATTGCCACTCTTGCATTGGACTATACAATCACCAGCGGCGCTGTCAGGTGCCTTCCCAATGGCACAACTCTATAGTTCTACAGGACCAAAGGAGGCCTAGTACTACTACTTCATCAAGGGGTGCAGACTCAACCAATCTCGTTTCCCATATACACCAGTTTGTCCTGGGAAAAAATCCAACAGAAGCTCTCTGTGTTTGATTGGCAGTCAAAGTTTACAGTAGAGAAATAAGAAACAGAAAGCACAACGCACCAGCAATGCCCCGGTCCTCTAGCTTGCGAACCAAACGGCGAGCATTGTTGAAGTTTCCGTATCCAGTGTCTGCATCCACCAGTATAGGGCACAGTACAATGCAGTCATTCATGAACTCTAACACTTCCAGAACTTGAGTCCATGATGCCTCGTTGCTGTCTCTGACTCCCAGCTGAGTTGCAATGGAAAGACCACTGGCCCAGATGGCTTTAAAACCTGAATACATATGAAAAAAAATAGCATGAGATATTTCAGTTTAATTGACTTTATGTTTAATTTCAAAATTAAAACAAAAATGGTTTAATTCAGTGTTTCTTATTGTTAATTCATTATGTCCCAAACGATGTGCCATGAGTGATCAACTATTATCCTGTGTATATCAGTCTGAGCATACTTAAGAAATCTGGCTAGATATTTTACATGAAGCAGTGTATGGAAGTCTCAGGGGCAAAATGGTCACCACCTGCCTTGCACTTCATAGGTCGAAGGCTATTTTATTGGACCTCGTCATTCAGTTCAAATGTGCAATTTTTGAAAGACCATCTCTGGAGCTATGAAGTTCACGCTCTGTGTGACACTTTCGGTAGGACACTAAGATTGAGACATATGGGATAAAACAAAGTACAATCGAAGTCAATGCTCCTTGCATGTAAACCATTTTAAACAGTGTATGTTAGGACTCTGAAAGCAGTTTGCTCGTGCTTTTTACATTATGGTTATTGTCCGCATTTGCATCTGTCTCCTGCAGAATCTTGTGGGACTTAACATCACAAAACATATATTATTTACAACACTTTTGGTGGAGATAATATTATTATATGCCATCTGTAAATTACACATGCCAGAGTTTTAAGGATGAACTATTAATGAAATCTATAGGACGAGATTAGAGCAAAGATGCTACAGTTTTGGGATTGAACCGAATCTATTAGTAGGATATGTAGGGGGAGATGAGAGCACAAATGCTATAGAGTTTAATACTGAATTGAGAGTCTATTAGTGGGATATGTAGGGGAAGATTAAAACACAAATGCTATAGAGTTTAACCCTACCAGACCGCTGTACCCATTCTTCAGGAATTTCCTATTCTGCCACTAGACTGCTGAACCTAATTTTCGGTATTTTGCCTAGTACGTGAAAAAAATGTGTCACAAACTAAAAATAACCAACCAATCGTGGTCAAATCTCATAGTTAGTCATTGCAAATGTCTGCCCCCATGTGTTTGAATTGACTGTGTGTGGTTTAACGTGAAAAAGTGAAAAGCTGAAAAGTGTAAAAAACCTTGCTAGGGGTGATCAGTCGCTATCTATGTCAAGAAAGTGTAACATGTTTAGTTTGGCAGGATAGAAAGCCCATCACATTTATTTCAAACTACCATGATCCAAGCCAAAATGTTGTAATAAAGAGAAGAAATAAAGATGGCAGTGTGCAAGAAATACAGATGCCACAGCTGGCGAAAGACTATAATAAATATATGGGTGGCTGTGACAAAAATTACCAGATGACCCGCCTTCACCGGTCTTGTCGTCATTACCGCTGGCCCCGGCGGCTTTTTATAAAATTTTTTATGTGGGCCATTATAATTCTTATATCTTGTATGCTTCAAAGCAGCAAGCTGCTTCAAAAAAAGCCAGATTATTTCGCCAGATATATTCAGAAACTTTGCCTGCAACTTATTGGTAGATACAGGACATCAGCCCACCGGCACCCACAAAAGGAACCCTGCCCTCAATGGATGACCCCTGGCAATCATTTTCCAGAGATTCCCCCTGGGACATCGTCTAATCATATCTGTGTTGTGTGCATGGAAAAGCACTCCAGGTACAACAAGCAAAATCCCGCACTCCAGGTACAACAAGCAAAATCCCGGAGTGTCTCACAAAGACAATCCATGCAAGAAGGTGAAGAGCAACATCTGGTGCTCACTTTGCAAGAAGTATCTCTGTGTGAAACAAGGCTCATCCTGCTGGGTTGATTGGCATACACAGGTGGAATATTGGCGCTAGATGAAAGGTAGACCTATTTTCTACAGTGTCTCCAAGTTCCATCTTATTCTAACCACTTGTTTGCATGTAACTAATATTTTTCTATATCATGTTGGTTTTTTCTCTTTAATGCTCAGGAGCCCAGGTATAGGGGACAGTTAGAGTTAGGGCCTCAGGTCTGGTAGGGTTAATACTGAATTGAGAGTCTATTAGTGGGATATGTAGGGGAAGATTAAAATACAAATGCTATAGAGTTTACTACTGAATTGAGAGTCTATTAGTGGCATACTTAGGGGGGATGTGGGGGGGGGGGGGAATTAGAGCACAGATTTAAAAACTGAACTGACAGTCTATTAGTGGGATCTGTAGGGGGAGATTAGAGCACAAATACAATAGAGTTTAATACTGAATTGAGTAATCTGTAGGGGGAGATTTGGGAACAGATTTAAAAACTGAACTGAGAGTCTATTAGTGGTATACGTAGGGGGGATGGTGGGTGGGGGGGGGGGGGGAATTAGAGCACAGATTTAAAAATTGAACTGAGAGTCTATTAGTGGTATACGTAGGGGGGATGGTGGGGGGGGGGGTGATTAGAGCATAGGTTTAACAAATGAACTGAGAGTCTATTAGTGGGATACGTCGGCGGAATTGAGTAATCTGTAGGGGGAGATTATAGCACAGATGCCATAAGTTAAAAATTGAACTGAGAGGGGAAGATTAGCACATTCCAAATGTAGTGGAGATAGTCCATTTTTCTTAGTCTTCCTGTCTGTCCTGAAGAGGACTGTTATACTGCATGCACCACATTAAAGTAAAACAGTCTTCTTAGACTTAAATAGATAAGACACATTAGGAGGGTGGACAATGGTAGAACAGCAAATGACATCATTTTTGGTGAATTACAGATAGGTAAAAGATTTAATGGTAGGCCCTCCACTACGGTACAAGACCTCCACAATGGTACAAAGATGTGTGTAAGCGGGACACGACTGATATAAGTACTTTGAGAGCAAGTCACAGCTGATCGCATTGCATGGAAGGAAAAGATTAGAAATTGAATAAAGACAAAGAAGAAAATTATTGCTGCAGACAGATAAGTCACACACTGAGGGTGTGAGATGTCAGATGGCAGGTGATGGTAGAAATGACCATGTGTTAACAAGCATCCAATGTGGACGAACATTTACCATGTGAACTGGACTGATCAGTCACATTTGCTACCACCATGGGTTGTAGTTATTATGCCTTTTTAAGAGCACACTGTAACAAACTATTGTCTGTCAAGACAGCCAGTTGCCAATACAGCTAAATCATGATATTTGTGCCTTTCAACCCACAAACCCACCTTCAACAAAACATTTATAGGCATCAGGTGTAACTTTCCTCTTCAGTCCCTACAACTTTTAAACTGCAGTGATGCTGCCTGTTTCCAGAACCACCACTTGGAGGTGGATTAAGGCCCCTATCAGCCCTGGTTCACCGGCCGTGATTCAAAGACAAAAGGATCACTTCACTGCACTGGATTTTATCCCGTATCGATCTCTTTCTGCATGTGGTCTGGCAAAAGCATGAATTCTGTAGCTCCTGTGATGACCCCCCAGGTGTCTCAGAGAAAATTGCACTGGCGAACCAAATGAAGTCTGGAAACAAACCTATGACCTTTGAAGCAAGAGGCTGGCAGTTTACCATCACGGCAAAGAGACTCCTCGCCCTCCACTGACCTTGATGCAAGCAGTCAAGCTATTAATTGTTGATCGCATTCAATTCTTCTAATGAACGTTTGATCCCAACTGCCCATTAGACTCATCATAACTCAATGAAACCAGAGAAACAAACCTGCTTCCTCCGCGATGCAGGCGCTAATGCCACTGTGAGCTTCCATCATAAACTCCAGTTGTGGTGACAACAGCATCTGTCTGAGTTTTGTTGATTTCTGGGGGAAATCAGAAAATTGCTGTTTATAACTGACAATATCAAATGTACAACAAATAAAACAGCACAATAAAAAGACACTGTTGTTAGAAGTATAAAAGACACGTTGTTGGAAGATTTCAACATTTGTGGGGGAAATCTCAGAATAATGAAGAATATTTACTGGAAACAAGAAGAAGCAATTAAAATGGGAGAGATAAAGAGTGTAATTATGAACAATTAAAGCAAGGAGTATGACAGGGATGTGTTAGTTAGTTAGTTAGTCGCAGTTCCAACTTCACAGCAACGTGTCGTCCCCATTATGCTCCGTTCCTGTGCCAGTGAATATCACACAAAACGCTCCCCACTGCCCAATATGAAAAGTGGAAAAGACAGGAGTCTCGACAAACAACAGCCCGCACAGATACACTGTGCATAATGCTGCCACCAGAATGTCAACACACCAGTCCCCCACGAAACACCCTGTTCATCTCTGATGGAATCAGCAGTCATTTTCCTATCTGAATGTTTCCTAGATGTTCACCCACAGTTCACGAAAATACAGTTCATCACTGATGGCAGTGGCAGTCAACCAGAAGCCCAGCAGCCACGCATTTCTGCATAAGGCAAAAACCGGTCAACTCTGGGACATAGCCACCTGCCATCACTCCGAACATGCAGTCACGTTCCAAAAAACCTCTGGCAGATTCAAAAGCATTTCACACGAAACTCACAGCTCCCAGGGTTGTGTTTTGTCACAGGACCTCTTCTCTCTCTGTAGCGAAGTAATAATGAGAAAGTTCAAAGAGTAGCCAGGAATACTAATCAGAGGTTATAATGTAAACAATCTACGCTATACAGATAACACAGTAATGAAGGCGGAACAGAGCTGCATCAATTGTTGGACATTGAAGTAACAGAGAGTGCAAAGAACGGACTCTCCTTTGAATACCAAGAAAACAGTAACAATGGTGATGATATCAAAGAAAAAGGTGACACCAAAATGTGAAATAATAGAAGGGAAATGCTTAACCAAGTGGATAAATGTAAATACCTAGAGGAATTTTAACATCAGGTGGAAGATGCACAATAGAGATTAACAACATAATACAGCAACCAAAAGCTTATTTCATAAAATGAAAAGTATCTTATGCAATAAGTCACTATCATTTAATGTAAAACAGAGTGCTGAAATGCTATATAGAAAATGTTTTACTGTATGGCAGCAAATCTTGGAACGTAAATGAAAAAAATTAGGAAGAACTTAGAAGCAACAGAGATGTGGTTCCTGAGACGAATCTTGCGAAGTCCTTCGACTGCCAGAGTAACTAACGATTGCCTGGCATAGGCTAATGAAACTAGAACATTATTTATAACAATAAGAAAGAGACAAGCAGAGTGTAGACCATAACCAACAACAGTCTGACGGCTGCTCTCACACTCCATCCACCACCTCTTCCATGGCTTCACGTAACCCTGATGGAAAGGGGGGGGGAGGGAGGGGGAGGGCTAAACGGGTACTCCACCTTGCCCAAGTGTGTTCCGTAGACTAAAGGAGGCGTCTTACATCTCCTTTGATAGGGGATACCCCTAACCCGATAACTGCAATCAAACTAGGCTCGCTTTTATGCCGTTGAAAGCACTCGAAATTTTGTAACCCGTGCCTCCAAATACATGTCCCAAAGAGAACGCTTTATTTAAGATGCGGCCGTGAAATGTATGTCATCATAATTACATCTCGCATTATCAGGACACAAGTAACGAGGCAATCCTACGAGTTCAAGGCTAGATAGGGAATTCCCTGACCTAGACGACCTCAGCGTTATCACGCACGTGGTTTTTGTGATACCCTCCTCACCGCAAGCCAGGTTAAGACATAAGGCCATGTTGTAACACACGCGACTTGGTTCAGCCACATAGAACATGCTTACTGAGGGTTAGCACGACTTTTTAATACGCCCAGGTGGATGACGTCAAAGCAAGCACCAATATTGATTTCTTATTTGATTCCAGCCAGCTTAGTGTTGCCTAAAGAGGTGTTTATTAAAAGTTCTGTGGAGAATCAGGTTAAAGACAAGATGACAAACCTCGCTGCACCGGGAAGAGAAAGGAGCGAACCACACACATACAAAAGTTAAAGTTAGTTGCATGTCCTTTAAGGACGCAGCAGTCAACCCCTGCATTTTTTGGCTGTTCGTGATTCCTGGGCAAGTTTACGTTCAGTAGTTTGCCATTGCTTTCTGAACAACCGCACCCATATCATTTCGTAAAAAACAAACACAGCTGTGTTTCGAAAACAGGTATGCGGGATTACGAACTGCGTAACCGCTTCGCCACGGACACAAAAGAAATATACGACTAATAAACTTGACGGATAAGGGTGGGGGAGTGGGGGTGGAAAGGGGAGAAAAGCTTCCACCGAAGTCCATTTGTCCCATATGGCTCGGCCTTCTTTTGGCAGAGCGGCTTATCTGCGTCGCATAGAACACTAACCCTGCAGCTTCAGCGATGACCCCAGGGTTCTACGTAAACATTGCACTCATGGACCGAATGTCAGAGTCCGAACCCATGATCTTCATCCGGCGAAGCAAGCTGCTTGAACACTCGACCACGAAGCCCCACTCTCCTCCCCTAGTTCAGTGGCTGGCTCCTTACATATATGCGATGCTGACATAGGTAATCGAAATGAAATGCAAGTAAATACAAGTATAGGCAAAGGGGAGGTGTCTGCTTCCGAGTGAGTACTGCTGCCAATTCTCGCGCACGTCACGTCACATTACGAGAGTGTACGGGATTACGGAGAAAGTCGTGTAACCCCTAGACCAGAGAGACCAGCAGATTTAGTCTAGGAGATAAAAATAAAATGTAATTCTCCAGTCTCTCTCTCTCTCTCTGTCTCTCTCTCTCTCAGCGTAAATTGTGGGGGGGGGGGGGGGGAATAAAACATCGTATACAGAAGTAACGTGTATTAAAACATGTTTCCTTGCTATGTAACAAATGTTATAAGTACACTCTGAACAGGAAAGGCAGACAGGAAGGAAGATGGGTGATCGCAGCTGATTATGCCGTGATCATGGGCAAAAAAAAACCTTAATATATTAATGCCTAACATCTAACATAATTTCATACCCGTAAAGCAAGCAGTAACTGCGCTGAGATTTTTTTTTTTTTTGCATTCCCTCACAGGACGTTGCAGTCAACATCAGCATGTTCAACTGCTGTTGATGTACTAGACAAGATTGCACTCAGTAGTTTGCTATTGCTTTCTGAGCGACCGGCTCACATACCCCTAAGTTACCAACGCGTCGAGAACCGCTACCGATTCTCGCGCAGGTTACTTTACTCACGAGAATATACGAGATTACGGAGAAAGACGTTAACACCTAGGCCAGGGAGACCGGCGCGCTGAGATTACCTGCACATTGTAACCCGCTGCCCACAGATCACGCCACTGAAATCACTTGTATCCCCACCCACCCTTTCTAGAATCTGTTTCCGTGACACAACTATGGTAAATTAACACGCAACAGGCGTGACTGGTACGCTTACGTTATCTGAGGGGCACACCTTTTGCTTTAGAGTGTGTGCTAAGGTTTTGTTGCCCATGAAATATCTCAGGACTGATAAGTGAAGTGCTGGATATTGTTACGAGAGGAAAGGATTCGGTCTGTTGCTTCAGGGAGTGACTTATTAGTCACAAGGCGAAGTGACTGATCTGTAACATAGTGAAGTGAACGATCTGTTACAAGGTGAAGTGATGGATTATGGAGTAAACATCTGTTAAAGGGCGAAGTGGCTGATCACTGACATAACGAAGCAGCTGAGCTGTTACAAGGCGCAGTGACAGATCTGTGACAAGATGAAGTGGATGATCAGTCAAAAGGCGAAGTGACGGATCAGTAACACAGTGGAGTAACCGATATGTTATAAGGAAAAGTGGCTGACATGCAACGATATGAAATGACCGATTTGTTATAAGGCTAATCTGTAACAACATGAAATGACAGATCTGTTACAAGGCTTATCTGTAACAAGATGACATGACCGATCGGTTACAATGCGAAGTGACTATTATGAAGTGACTGATTTGTTACAAGGCGAAGTGACTGATCTGTGACAAGATGAACCGATTTGTTACAAGGCTGATCTGTAACAACATGAAATGACAGATCTGTTACAAGGCTGATCTGTAACAATATAAAATGACCGATCGATTACAATGCGAAGTGACTGATATGAAGTGACCGATTTGTTACAAGGTGAAGTGGCTGATCTGCAACAATATGAAATGACCAATCTGTAAAAGGCTCAGCTGTAACAATATGAAATGACCGATCTATTACAAGGCGAAGTGGCTTATCTGCAACAATATGAAATTACCGATTTTTTACAAGGCTTAGCTATAACAATATGAAATGACCTATCTGTTACATGGCGAAGTGGCTGATTTGTAACAATATGAAATGACCGATCTGTTACAAGGCTCAGCTGTAACAATATGAAATGACCTATCCGTTACAAGGCTGATTTGTAACAATATGAAACGATGACCGATCTGTAACAATATGAAATGATGACCGATCTGTAACAATATGAAATGATGACCGATCTGTTACAAGGCAAAATGATTGTCAGTAACACAATGACGTATCTGATCTATTCAGATCAGTTGCTAAGCTAACTGATTGAGTACGTAGACAGCGATGTATGTAACCAGTTAATTACAAGGGGGAGAACCTGACTGGTTTGTAGCAAAATAAAGTGCTCGATCCATTTGGTACAAGAACAGGTAGCGGATCAATTTCTTATGTAATGCTGTAAAAAAAAAAACGGCCGCTATGATACGGGCCACATCAGCCACCGAGTGACGGTTGGTCTATACAAATATGGGTCTAGCACCATATACCCAAATGCGCCCAAAGGCGAGTGAAAGGGTCCGATATACATACAAGTGGTGTACAGAACATGTGTGTTCGAGGCGGTGACAGTTCCAACACACTGCACTACCGGAGACAGGAATGAGACAAATACATGCACGTGTGACGGGAGAACCTTCTCTCTCTCTCACACACACACACATAAACACATGTAACCATCATGACAAGTTATGCGGTACACAGGTAATAACAAGAGACCTGGACATGCGCGCATGACAGTGTGAGGTAGAAGACTACCTACGCAACAGTAAGAGATGGGGGAGAGAGGGGAGGTTGTTCCGGTTAAAGACATGCCAGTAAGAGGACTACACACGTGATGATAATACATGTAACAGTAAGAAGGGGACTACACATTAGCAGTAAGATTTTTTTTTTTGGGGGGGGGGGGGGAGGGGGGGTTCTACACATTAACAGTAAGAGATTGGGAGCGGGGGTGGGGGTAAACATTAACAGTAATATATGGGACTACACGTGTAACAGTAAGAAGGGGACTACAAACGGAATAGTACGAGGTAGGTCACCACACACGTGTTAATAAGATACAGAGGACTAAAGGCCGTAGCAGTAACAGTCTTGGGTGTGACATGTTAGTTAAAGAGAGAGAGAGAGATAGAGAGAGAGAGGCGGGAGGACCTACACACCCTTTCGAAAGGGGAATACAGAGCTGGGGTGGGCACTTAACAGTTAGAGATAAAACATCACACTCCGGTTGTGGGACCGTAGACATAACAGTTAACGTGAGTGGGCGAGTGTTACAAGCACAGGGCGAATGGAAAAAAAACAAACAACAAAACTAATGGAGTACAGGACGCTGGAAATCGAATATCTTTGAGGTAGTAGGCGTAACAATAACAGGTGTAAAAGTGTAATTACAAACTCCCCACACCACAGCCAACAAACTGCGCAGATGCTGTGGCTGTCAATATTACCACACGGCGATTGCGACTGTCAACATTACCATAATGATGGCAAACAACCCTGCAGCTACAACAGCTGTGTGGGCAATCAATACAAGAGGTAATGACTACTGACCTTGACTGGCGTCTGTGTTGAGTGCTTCCGTCTCTGGAAGGAGATGCAAGGGGCAGCTACTCCTGCTGCGAACAACAGAAAGAAACAATACACTGTAGTAGGTATTGCTAAAAGATGCAAATATTAAAATGTGCAATAGTGACGCGTTATTTGTACTAACTTTTACAAACCAAGTTTCATATACCTAGACAGACAGCTAGACATGCAGGCATTTAGACAGACAGACAGACAGACGGACGGACGGACGGGATGGATGGATGGATGGATGGATGGATGGATAGATAGATAGATAGATAGATAGACTGACAGATAAACGGATACAGTGCTGGACAGAGACATAGATAGATAAGCATAGATGTCTGTATTGATGGACAGACGGACGGACGGACGGACCGACAGGCATTTATCACAAATGACAAATCAGAAACATGTTTTGGAACATGTCTAGTAGCAATCACTATTATTGAATACACTGGTTCCACACTATACACGTCACAAGCCAGGAGCAAAATGTACCCCATTTCATATAACGAAACAGTACAATGGAAACCGCTTCATACACTGAATATAATTTTATATTGTTCATATACTCAAACACCACAATTAAAACCGTTTCATATACCGCAACAAGACAATGGAAACGTCACAATGGCCCCATTTTAAATAATGGAAACAGCTGTATATTTCGAAAAGAGGACAACTGTAGGCGATTTTGGAAGCAGACCACCTTGTGTTGATGTTCATACAATGCTATAAAAGTGCCGGGCGTTCAGAAGCAATGGAGGAACTACTGAACGTAACCTTGCCAAGAAATCATAAACAGCCAAAAAATGATGGGGGTAACTTTGATGTCCTTTAAAGAATATGTAACTAACTAGACAAAAGATCTAAGGTGTGGACAACTGGGTTCCGCAATGTATCCAAGCATGAAGCGTGACCAGGACATAACCTCTCGGGGATAAAGGCACTAATTGTGTAAACTAGGTTGAGAGCATCTTAAGGTATCATTTAGAACTAGGCAACATAATATTAAAAGGTGTGGTGTTGAAACCATTATCTTGTAAAAAGATATGGCAGTGAAATATGTTGGTTTCTTACTTCAATGCTGGGTGAATGAGGTTACTGTACAGGGTCAAATGTTAGGAGGTCACGGGGCATATAAATGAATTATTTAGCAAGCACATGGTTTTCATACACAAAATAGTGCCCAGTTAGCTATGGTAAAGATGTGCAAATGCAATGAAAACTGTGTGTTTGCGTGTGTGTCTTTATAGTAGTGTGTTCATTAATGACCGGATTCACACTGAAATACATAGTGTATCCAATTAGCTATTATTTGACAAAACAGTTTGTCAATTCTACCCTCCTCCTCTTTACCCCCTCCTTTTTCGACTTTTCCCCCCTCCTCCACCAATTTATTCTTCTTCATTCTCCTCCTCCACCTTCTCAATGAGGACAATAATAATAATAATAATAATAATAATAATATAGTAAGTAGTAGTAGTCCATACACGCTACTTCTAGTAGTGCTGGACTGAATTTTGCGTGTGGATTAGCTTTCCCTATTAAGTGTCCCTCGCCATCAGGTGATCCCACTCCGACTTCAGAGGTACTTGTAATTTATGTTCCTAATTCAAGGATGATGGGTCAACATTTTAGTCTGGTGTAGGGGTTGAAACCCTTACCTCGGAATCTGCACACCGGATGTTAAAGAACATGCGTTCTTATCCATTCGGTCATGCTGATCCTATGAGATCCGATATGAGATACCTATATAATTTTCTCCAGGTCATGAACGAGCCACAGTGTACCCAAAACCGTTTCCGAGAAGCTATTATCAGCAAGACAGGACATAACCCAACAAGAGCTGCATGTACAGCAGTAAGCCATGCCTGCAACAAGTCAACCCAGAACAATATCCGCCTATCTAACACTGCTTGCAATCACATATCCTGGTTGGTCTATGTCAACGATTTCCCCGCGCAGTTATATGTGGCGAGAAAGCTGCTGCTGTTGATACCGGATAACGGTTGTCGCAAAACAAAAGCCAAGACAATAGGTGTGGTTTCTCGTGTAATTGGATATGATGCGCCCGGCAGAATAAAGCAAAATTATAAAAGGTCAAAATGATTGAACGAAAGTATTCTCGTTGAAATTGTGATAACATCGCTTTTGCCTCTTCTTCTTCTGCATTTTCTTCTTATAATTATTATTTTGTATTTTTTTTTTCGAGGAGGGAAGAAGATTCCCTCCTCCTCTTCTTCTTCTGCATTTTCTTATTCTTTTTCTACATTTCTCCCTCTTCTTTTCCCGTCCTCTTTAGAGCTGCGGTGGCATAGTGGCAAGCCGCTAGTCAGTCGGCCCAGAGGTCATAGGTCCCAACCAGACTGAGGCAGACTTTCAAAACTGACTGGGCTCCTAGATGGACCCAGCCTAACAATGGATACCGGGGAGTACAGATAACATTTGACCAGATCACTCACCAAATACCGACTGATCTATAGAAATGTTTAAAAGCACAATGTACCCAATACGCCCCAAAGTGTATACACGAGGTTCTTTAATTTTCACCGTTTACAAACAGCCCGATGGTCCACCTTTAACGAAGTCGATAGCAGGAATTCTTCCCGCGCGCAACTTGCACAATTCGAGATGTCAAGGTATTAGATTTCATTAGGACAGGCTATCAGGGTGAAGACTGATATCATTAGAAACGAATGGTTCGTGTCAACATTCCTAGCTTTGCTGGAGCAGAGAAAGCTGATCTTTAAAACTACACATGGACACACAAATCTGACGAAGTCTGACGTTGAAAGTCTTCATGAAGTGGGTTATGCTTCACTGTTTCATCAGGATTAGTACATTTTCAGGAGTCAAGTGGGGCTAAGGTCAAGCGTGGCGCACGATTAATCGTGGCGTTCACGACGATAAACTCAGAAGTTGAAAGACTCGGCGTTGAGAAAAGAATAGGGGCTAAGATCCCGTGATGGGAACATCAAGGATAGAAAGCCCAACGATGGCAATGACAAGTAATATTGACTGACACCTTCGTCTTGACAGACGATAGTTTGTAAAATGGAGTTATCTCTCCATAGCACAAAGCCTGGGTCGCATTTAGCGATCATGCGTTGCCCATGCAGTATGATCCCTCTCTCGGCCTACCTAGTTTACTCCAAAGGAAAGGTAACACCTATACGCCTGGAACAGGATAAGCTGCAGAAGCTGTCGGATCAGCAAAGTAATACTCTGCTGTAACTGTCCGCCTGTCGGAGCTTCCATCCTAGACCAGTTTCCGACCAAGGCTTAGGGCCTGGTCTGACCTGCCAAGACATTTAGCCTAGGTTCTTCTTCTTCTTCGTTCATCCGTAGTCTTTTTTCGGATGTGATTGCGCTGTGCCTGTTTGCAGCGAGCTGCGATACTGCGCCTTTAGGCCGACACATCATACTTCTGCAGGCGTTTGTTGACCGGGTTAACCTTCCAGGGGATTCGGGTCTTTAGGTTGCATTTCCTCGCACTAAGGTAAGGTTTGCACCCTCCCAAATGGACTCCTCCGCCCAAAGCCGTTGGCACAATGTGGGGTGTCGGGTTTGGTAAGCGCCGCCCAACATTCGGTGCTAACAGAAAGAAGGTAGCACCGTATACTGTCATACAGTAGCTCGGTCATATCTGACTAAGATCTGATACCAGGCAAGTAATATTGCCGCCAAAATTATTGTAGATGTTATTTTGAGATACTATTTGAAAATATTATTTTAAGAAGTGAGTATAGTGGATGACTGAATTGCATTTCTACCAATGTAAGCGACAAGATCAATTAAATTTACAGGATATGAAACATTTCAGTTTTCCGTTCAGTGCTATCGTAGTTCAGTGTGTTGTTAGTGGCTTTAGAAGGAGAGGCAGAAGAAGACCCGTATGGTACTGGATAGTAACTACAACAACAAGAAGCAAGAATCCCTAACAACATTAAATAGACGAGCCTGGAGAGCTAGACAGCATGAAGAACCTGAACTCCCGACACACATCTAATTTCGGCAATCATGTTTTCGAGCTTGCTTTCCTTAATGTTTGACCCTCCCAGGTCTACCTACACGGCAGCAGGTTTATATATCACTTCGTCTGGTCCCCCATTCACTGACTTACCCAACATGGGAGAGCCCTTCCGAGAAATTACGTAAGGAGTCAGCGTGGCCTAACGCACTCGCGACTAAGCTTCCGGTGCGCTGGTGGCGGGGTAGTGGGATCGTTCCCTATACCGGTCAATTCGGACTTCAAAATTGACCTCTCGTTCAGAAAGCCCCCGGGGAGGTTAACCTGGTCAACAAATGCCCGCAGAAGTCGGACGTGTCAGCCTAACGGCGCATAAATGCAGCTCTGCTCTAAACAGGCACAACGCAATCACGTCCGGAAAAAAAAAACCTCTCCGGATGAACGCAGAAGAAGAAGAAAGTTCAGAAAGCAATGGCAAACTAGTGAATCTTACACTTCCTAAAAACCTGTCCTGAAGCAGGAATCTACAATGGCTCTGAGACGTGACTGGGCCATCACATTTTGTTGGCCTGCACGAAGGAATAAGACGGCCAGTCTTTTTCTCTGCTGGCGGACGACGAACGCAGGCGTCAAAGCCTATTACATGAATAGCGTAGCTCCCTATTAACTACACTAACGCGCCCGCCAATAGTCCCGTTACAGGCGGCATAATCTTGGGGTCATTGGAACGCTCCAAGTCCGTCTACCATGTCAAGATGGAAGAATGGAAGAGCTGTGGTTGAACTACACGTGTTATACATGCTTTGGTTCAAAGGGTCGTGATCTTATCTGCTTTAGTGCACTTCCCGTTGATTACGAGGCAAAATTGCTAACATTTGGCCACACATTCTAGTGAACTAGTGACTTCCTATCCTACCATAAATGTCAATTACAGCTAATCTAACGAACGTCCTCAACCCCTAGTCAATATATCCCGTCATCCCAGGTCAATTGCATAGGTGTATCTATGTAGGTCAAAGGTGAATCAATATCCAGTGCTTGTTGTAATGGCTCCGCCAAGAGATTGCTTCTATATTGAGGTCAAACTATTTAAATGTTATTCAATGTTTGGGGTTAGGAATAAGATTAGTCGTTGGTTAAGAAATCCACACCAAAGAGAAACAAAATTGTGTCTTGCCTATATGCTGCTATTATGCTTATTAGACCAGGAACACGCCATTACGATAATAAACCGGATATCCGAGGGGCTCGACATTTACAGACCAGGGTATGACTACAAAAATAATCTTGGCAGAAACGCGCAGGCTAAAATATTCAGATTCAGAGTAAGACATTGTAAACTAAAAGCACACCTTAGTTAAGGGCTCGGAAACTTTTTTGTGGTGCTGTGCCGAAGGAGTGTTGCAATGTTACTCAGCGTGCCAAACTAAGTCACTCAGCATGACAACCTAAGTCCACCAAAGTCACTCAGCGTGCTAACCTTAATCAATCAAAGTTACTCAATGTGCCAACCTTAATGCACCTAAGTTACTCAATGTGCCAACATTAATCCACCTAAGTTACTCAATGTGCCAACCTTAATCCACCTAAGTTACTCAATGTGCCAACCTTAATGCACCTAAGTTACTCAATGTGCCAACCTTAATGCACCTAAGTTACTCAATGTGCCAACCTTAATGCACCTAAGTTACTCAATGTGCCAACCTTAATGCACCTAAGTTACTCAATGTGCCCAACCTAATACACCTAAGTTACTCAATGTGCCAACCTTAATGCACCTAAGATACTCAATATGCCAACCTTAATCCACCTAAGTTACTCAATGTGCCAACCTTAATGCACCTAAGTTACTCAATGTGCCAACCTTAATGCACCTAAGTTACTCAATGTGCCAACCTTAATGCACCTAAGTTACTCAATGTGCCAACCTTAATGCACCTAAGTTACTCAATGTGCCAACCTTAATGCACTAAGTTACTCAATGTGCCAACCTTAATGCACCTAAGTTTACTCAATGTGCCAACCTTAATGCACCTAAGTTACTCAATGTGCCAACCGTAATGCACCTAAGTTACTCAATGTGCCAACCTTAATGCACCTAAGTTACTCAATGTGCCAACCTTAATGCACCTAAGTTACTCAATGTGCCAACCTTAATGCACCTAAGTTACTCAATGTGCCACCTTTAATGCACCTAAGTTACTCAATGTGCACCTTAATGCACCTAAGTTACTCAATGTGCCAACCTTAATGCACCTAAGTTACTCAATGTGCCAACTTAAATGCACCTAAGTTACTCATGTGCCAACCTTAATGCACCTAAGTTACTCAATGTGCCAACTTAATGCACCTAAGTTTACTCAATGTGCCAACCTTAATGCACCTAAAGTTACTCAATGTGCCAACCTTAATCCACCTAAGTTACTCAATGTGCCAACCTTAATGCACCTAAGTTACTCAATGTGCCAACCGTAATGCACCTAAGTACTCAATGTGCCAACCTTAATGCACTAAGTTACTCAATGTGCCAACATTAATGCCACCTAAGTTACTCAATGTGCCAACCTTAATCCACCTAAGTTATCACATGTGCCAACCTTAATCCACCTAAGTTACTCAATGTGCCAACCTTAATCCACCTAAGTTAATCAATGTGCCAACCTTAATCCAACTAAGTTACTCAATGTGCCAACCTTAATCCACCTAAGTTACTCAATGTGCCAACCTTAATCCACCTAAGTTACTCAATGTGCCAACCTTAATGCACCTAAGTTAATCAATGTGCCAACCTTAATCCAACTAAGTTACTCAATGTGCAACCTTTAAATCCACCTAAGTTACTCACTGTGCCAACCTTAATCCACCTAAGTTACTCAATGTGCCAAACTTAATCCAACTAAGTTACTCAATGTGCCAACCTTAATGCACCTAAGTTACTCAATGTGCCAACCTAAGTTACTCAGTGCGACAACCTAAGTCCACAAAAGTTACTCAGTTACTCACAATCTTTGGGCATGTCATGAGAAGGGAAATGCTGGAGTATGTCGTCACAAAGGGAAAGTTAGAGGGGAGGAGAAGCAAAGGAAAACCAAGAGAGAAGATACTGGACTGTTCGGTATCATAGCATGGGGGACATCAGTACTTGAAATGATTGGCAACACAAGAGACAGCAAGCTGCGGACAGACATGGTCACCAACGTCACACGGCATGGATTATAAGAACTATAATATCGTAAGGCGGCGAGCTAGTTGTTTTCCGCTGTTCAGATCTTGTAGAACAGTGGTTCTCAACCGGTTGGGAATTCCCCCCCCCCCCACCTTCCAGGGGGAATTTTAGGGATTCCAGAGGGGAAAGGGGGGGGGGGGGGGGGGGAACGGAATTAAGATTATTTCAAGATCGCGTTAATACAAGAACCGATTACTTGATATTGTTTTTCCCTTCATACTGTACGGTTCTGTACGCCTCACCCTTCTAAAATTTAATTTGAATGTCTAGACTTGTTTAGTATGTGCCTATTAAATTTAGTTTCCATTATTACGTATATTGTGTAGGGGCGGGGGCGGGATGTTTAGGTAGGAAATATGAAAGGAGGGAATGACATTTTGAAAAATATGGTAAGAGTGGGGGGGGGGGGGGGGGGGGGCGCACGGGCCAAATTTTTAGGTAGGAAATACGAAAAAAGGGGGGGGGGGGGGGGAAATTACATTCTGAAAATATGGTGAAGGGGGGCACAGACCAAAAAAAAAAGGCTGAGAAACCACTGTTGTAGAAGATTGTAACTACTTAACTATACTATCAGAGGTCATCGTGTCCGAGGAGTTTGTAGCTCTCGCTGAAACTTCCCGTGTGATGACGACTGGGTACTTTAGTTCATTCCTTACACCCGTCAAATGGACTTAAACGTTGACCTCTCGCACAAAAAATAATGGTAAACTATTGCACGTTAACATGACCTAGATAATCAACCAGGGGTTGCTCGTATGTCCTCCAGAGGACATAAACATATAAACATTGTTAGCTGTAATATCAGAATCGACATGCGTAAACGTGTCTGGCAACCACTGTGTAAATACAACACAAGTCTGCTTTCAAGAGATCCAACAATATGGCTAAACAGAAGATTTATGTTAAATTTGTGGCAAATCCCGCTAGCTTTGTCGACGTGGCGAAGGGTTTACGGGCGCGGTTCGTGATATCGTATATCGGCGTTCGAAACACAGCTGTGCACGATTTGGCAGCAGACCGCGTTGCGCTGGTTTTTTACGAAATTGTATGGGTGCCAGTCGTTCAGAAATCAATGGCAAACTACTGAAAGTAAACTTGCCAAGACAACAACAGCAAAACCTGCTTTTCAAACGCCCTGAACAAGATATACGACTAACTTTTGTCGGCTAGTCCTCGGTCTAATGTGAGCCTGTCTAAAGCAACGGGCATCAGTGTAATTTGAGACTTAGACTTCTCATGACTGGCACCTACACGAGCCAAACAACATATGTGGAAATAAATAGGGGAGTGTTTCTTAGACAAGGTGACCCCTCATTTAACAGTATACTAGTGTTGTTCAATCAATTCAAGTTTATTTTTGTTTGTCTTTCTGTATGTATTATATTTCCTAGTCCGTCCCCATTCTTTGGACCCATTAGGGATACACAAAGTGGAGAGTGGAAAAGAAGAAGTAACAAAGACATTTATGATCTGTTTAAGTCCCCTCTAATCACTGGTATCATGAAGGCTAATAGACTACAATGGCTGAGGCATAAAGAAAGAATGGAAGATAATAGGGAAACAAAACTCGCTTACACTCAGGAAATAAATGACCGTAGACCCCGAGGTAGACCAAGAAGACGGTGGAGAGATAATATATATACAGACCTACAAGCACTTGGAATCAACGACTGGCAAGAGAAGGTCAACCAGAGAGACGAATGGAGACGGATTGTATCTGCAGCAAAGAACCTCAATGGCTCGGAACGCTGAAGAAGAAGAGGAAGAAGAAGTCCGCCCTCATAGCTAATAAGTGATGATATAGGCTACGTAAAGACAATGCCTTCAATTAACAAATTGCCAATTTTTCATACTTTCTTCTCCACCCGCCCCCATTCTTTCTTTCTCCCACCTCTCGCTCCCCTATCTCCAACCTGTCACAATATATCGGAGATTTTCACAATTGATTTATAATCAGGCAACCTGAGTCAACAAATTACGTTCGATAGGAAAACGAGTCAAAAGATATAGATTGTTCTATGGAAGCTTGCAAAGCCCAAGCACACACAGAACTTCTAATGTGGTTAGTTGTATTATGTAGAGTAGAGAGGCCACACAACATGGACTAGCAGAGGGAAGAGGGGGAAAAGGGGAAGGAGGAGGAGGAGGAGGAAGAAGAAGAAGAGGAAGAAGAAGAAGAAGAAGAAGAAGAAGAAGATAGGAAGGAGATAGGAAGAATACTGGATACTGGAATTGGATAGGAAGGAGATAGGAAAATAAAACACTCTACTGGGAACCACTGGCTTACATCTCCTCATTGGAATGTCGGAGAATGTGAACTGGATAGGAAGGAGATAGAAAGAATACTGGATACTGGAACTGGATAGGAAGGAGATAGGAAAATAAAACACTCTACTGGGAACCACTGGCTTACATCTCCTCATTGGAATGTCGGAGGATGTGAACTGGATGTCGCCATCGCGACATAGTATATGTGAAGACCTCAAACCACAAGGAGGGTGCCGCCGTGGCGAAGTAGTCAGACCATCTGCCTCGTGCTCTGAAGATCGTGGTTTAGTTTCTGAACTCCGTCATTCGTTCGTAAATGCGGCGTGTTTTTATTTTTCGGAGACCCCTGGCTGTCGTCGCCATGACGGTACGGAGTTTGTGTTCTGTGCCACACTTCCAGCAGGCGGTTTCCTGCTATGGGAGGAGAGACTGAGCTAGATGGGGTAACATTCGGTGCAATGCTTGCTTGCTTGTGTTCGCTGGATGTGAACTCCAGCGTGAAGTCCTGTATGTCGGATGAGTACATCCTATTGTCCAACATCAGTGTGATGTCATACTGGACACGAGGTTTGCCCATGTCTGGCTTATTGGTGTGCAGACTGGTGGTTCCTCGCCATGCAGGCAGATACTCTCCGGCTTCGGAATGAAAAGAAGTTGATCCTCGTGTCTCGTCATCATAATCATCATCCAGTGCCTTGCTGGCTGACGTGGGCGATCATGCCTCTCCACAAATTACGATCTCCGACGTCATGAGTCAATTCGTGCGTTGACTCCTTTCCGTGCCATGACACAAGACTGTCAAGAATGTTCTCACGCTGCCTTCCTCTATAGAGGACGGGGTACTTGCCTTTTACCCCCTTATAACTCTCTCTCTCTCTCTCTCTCTCTCTCTCTCTCTCTCTCTCTCTCTCTCTCTCTCTCCCTCTCTCTCTCTCTCTCTCTCTCTCTCTCTCTCGTGCGATCGGTCTGGATTTACGAGGCCATAATCATTTCCGTACCTCACAGCGTTCGGAATCACAAACAACCATGACTGTAAACAAATGCCCTACCTCGGACACACGTCTATGTACACCTAACACAATACACAGCAACAGAGAAAGCATTCTGCCGCAACAATTGGACTATGCAAGGAAGAAACTCGTGTAGATACTATTAAATTATCCGTCGTCTACACACAGGTCACGCAAATTTATTTCGTTTCTTTTCCGAAGGATACCAGCGCTCACTCTTAAACATTCTATGCGCTGATGATGGGGTAGTTAGTTCATTACCCACGCCCTGACCGCATCGTCCACTTCGTTACCCGTTATCGTGTTCTGGTAAAGCTTACCATCTACTTCTCGTTAAATTTTTTTTTGGGTGGGTGGGGGGGGGGGGGGGGGGGGGGGGGGGGGGACTCACTGGGAAGTAGACTGTTTTTCCGTCTGTCTTTGTGGCATACTTTTACATACCGTGTCCGAATCTGCTTGATCAAGACCAGTATGGCAACACAAATGGAGTCAGAGGTCAGCATGGCCGAATGGATAAGAACGCTTGGTCTGAAACATCCGGTGTGCTGACGCCGAGGTTAGGGGTTCAACCGCTACGCCGGACAGTTGGACTAAAATGTTGACCTCTCGTCCTTGACTTGGGGGACGTAAATTACAAGTACCACTGAAGTCGGAGTGGATTCGCCTGTTGTTAATTTTTGTTGTTGTTGCGTATCCCTTACGGGACGTTACAGTCAACACCAGCATTTTTCAGTTGATGTTGATGTACTAGGCAAGTGTCTGCTCAATGCCGTCTGCTCAATAAGCTAATGGTAGGGGCTGTTGGTGTATGTAAATGTGTTGTCCAACATACAAATAACACCGTCCAACATACAAACAGCCAACCCGGATAATGATTTCCACTGATACCGGTTGGATTCAAGAAGAAACTCTATGCAGATGTCAACAACCTCACGTTGACCTTTCTTGAAATATCAGAGGTGGGGACTTTCCATGGTTCAGACAGGTTTTACCAGGTCAGTGTAGTCAAAAGGAATAACAGCGTTCCCTCTTAAACTTTCCATGCTTGGATGACGGAGCAGTGGGTCCATTGTCTACACTGGTCAACTGGTTTTACACGTTAACGTCTCGTTCAGAAATCAATGGCAAACTACTGAACGTATAATTGCTTAGAATATCAATCTAGGGTTGATCGCAATGTTCTGCACAGGACATGCTACATTTATAAACATGCTACATTTATAGAGATGCTATATTTATAGACATGTTACATTTATAGAGATGCTACATTAATGGAGATGTTACATTTATAGACATGCTACATTTATAGAGAAGCTATAATTATAAAGATGCTACATTTATAAAGATGCTACATTTATAAAGATGCTACATTTATAGACATGCCACACGTGTAGACATGCTACATGTGTAGAGATGCTATATTTATAGACGTTACATTTATAGAGATGCTACATTTATAGAGGTGCTATATTTATAGAGATGCTATATTTATAGACATGTTACATTTATAGATGTGCTACATTTATGCATATATTTCTAGAAGGCCTGTAATTGTTTGTTTGTAAAAACACGTTTAAAATTGTCTGTATTGTTATTGTGGGGCCTGCAATTTTGTTTTTATTTAACCCGTTAAATATTGTCTGCATTGTTATAACGACAACAACTTTATCTTAGTTAAACCGTAAGAGAAAATACTGCGAATCGATATATGCAAATATGGGTCTAGAATCATATGTTCAAGACGCCCTGCCACATGTAACACGGTGATTTATGTTTACTTTCAAAAGTGATGTTTGGGAGGTCACTGTGATTTACTTTCATAAATAATGTTACAAAATGGCGGACCTGAGTCAAACGAACTCTATCCTCTGAGAGCTAAATATTTAATAAAAGAAGACGACGATGCAGAAGAAGTAGAAGGAGGAGGAGAAAAGAAGAAGAGGATATGGAGGAAGAAGAAAGGATATGCATATATATATATATATATTATATATATATATATATATATATATATATATATATATATATATATATATATATATATATATATATAATGCAACTATGTGTATTACTCCCCCACCCTTAGATCCAGATTGATGAAAAAGACAGACTGCAATTCAGTTGTTCTCAACCTGTGGGGAATTCCCCCAAGGGTGGAGGTTTAGAGTTTCCAGGGTGAGGGGAGGGGGGAAATTAAGATTATTTCAAAATCGCGTTAATACAAGAACCGATTACTTGGTATTGTTTTTCCCTCCATACTTTACGGTTCTGCACTTCTCGCTCTTCTGAAATTCGTTTTATAACGTAAGGAGACCCGCAAATAATGTTTTATGTGAAGTCTAGACTTGTTTTAGTATGGGCTATTAAATTTAGTTTCCATTATTACGTATACCTGTGTAGGGGGGGGGGGACCATTTATAGGGAGGAAATACGAAAGGGGGAAGGGGGATGACATTCTGAACATATGGTGAAGGGATGCATGGGCCAAAAAAGGTTGAGAACTACTGCTCTAATTAAAGATTAATAGCAGTGACATGAACATATGAATCTCTCTCTCTCTCTCTCTCTCTGTGTGTGTGTGTGTGTGTGTGTGTGTGTGTGTGTGTGTGTGTGTGTACGCGCGCGCGCGTAATTCCTGACAGTATTTTTGTGATTTCACATTCGATTTTATTAACAGTATCCTGCGCAATAAATGACGTTCAATGGGCGTTGCAGTCAGAACAACCCCACTGTTCTAAGGGCCCACCCTAGAGATAAGATGATAAGATAATACAAATACACATTGGGTCACACTTCTTCTGGGCGGGCCTTCTTTTATGTTTGGTTCATCAAGCTATTATTTTCTGTCCTTTTCTTTAGGCTTGTTCACAGTTGGGCTAATCTGCGCCTTAAGGTATGCAAAGGAGGTCACGCTAGTTTTCTTTCATAAACAATGTTACAAAATGGCGGATCCAAAGCAATGGAACTCCAGCTTTACGAGCTAAGTGTGGTTAAGGTGATATCTAATAAAGAAGACGGAAGTTGGGGATATTGGGGGGGGGGGGGGGGAAGAGAAGACAAAAGAGAAGGAAAAAAACAAGAAGAAGAAGAAGAAGCTGGGGCAGAAAACGAGGTTGTTGAAGAAAAAGAAGAAGAAGAAAATCACACACACACACATACACACACGCACGCACGCACCGTACAAGCCTTATCCTGGTGCGAGGAAATGCAACCTAAAGACTAAATGTCGTGGCAGGGCAGACCAGGAACTAAGAATTGGTTGGCAACTGATCTAGGATCGAAGCTCCGACAGTCAGAGTATTGCTTTGCTGATCCGACAGCTTCTGCAATTTGTCTTGTTCCCGATGTATTGGTGCTACCTTTCCTCTGGAGTAAACCAGGCAGGCAAAGGGAGGGATATTGTCGCATGGGTAACACAAGGTCTCTACAATTCAGTGAGGCTTTGTGCTATTTTTGAAGCACAATGTAACAAACTATCGTCAGTCAAGACGGCAAAGTGCCAGAACATTGTGTGTATTTGTGTGTGTGTGTGTGCGCGCGCGCGCGCGCAACTATATCTATTAGACTCAGACCCCTAGTTCAAGACTGATAATGAATTTTAACTGCAATAATTGAATTGTGTCAGAACGACCTGACTGTTCAACGGGCGTGCCCTACTTAGATAAGATAATAATACACAGGGGATCATACTTCTAGGAGTCTCCATTCATTTTGGTCCCCCAAGGTATTTTTTTTTCTCTTTTCCTAGCAAATAGGTTTGTTCACAATTGGGTGAATTTTGCAGCCACGTTGTTCTACACGACGGTGCGGCCAGTTTACGACGATGCGGCCAGTTTAAGACGGTGCAAGCAAATAACGACGGTGCAGCCAGTTTACGACGGTGCAAGCTAATAACGAAGGTGCAAGGAAATGACGGTGTAGCTAGTTTACGGCGGTGTAGACAATGTACGACGGTGTAGCCAGTTTACTGGGACCCCCCCCCCTCCCCCTTACTTTCCCAGCTGCCTCTTACGACATGTATGGTCGGTTAGTTACAGCGTTTCTATTCTTTGCTTCCCTTATGCCCTCCGGTAACAACAGGTGAATCGTAGTGACTTCGTGATTAATGGACACGCCTAGTAACAATGATCTTCTTCTTCTTTAGCGTTCCGAGCCATTGAGGTTCTTTGCTGCAAATACAATCCGTCTCCATTCGTCTCTCTGGTGGACCTTCTCTTGCCAGTCGTTGATTCCAAGTGCTTGTAGGTCTGTACATGTATTATCTCTCCACCGCCTTCTTGGTCTACCTCGGGGTCTACGATCATTTATTTCCTGAGTGTAAGCGAGTTTTGTTTCCCTATTATCTTCCATTCTTTCTATATGCCCCAGCCATTGTAGTCTATTAGCCTTCATGATACCAGTGATTAGCGGGGACTTAAACAGATCATAAATGTCTTTGTTACTTCTTCTTTTCCACTCTCCACTTTGTGTATCCCTAATGGGTCCAAAGATGCGTCTTAAAATTTTGTTCTCAAAGGTTTGTAACAAGGCTTCGTCTCCTT
Organism: Cepaea nemoralis; assembly: GCA_014155875.1. Taxonomy (NCBI): domain Eukaryota; kingdom Metazoa; phylum Mollusca; class Gastropoda; order Stylommatophora; family Helicidae; genus Cepaea; species Cepaea nemoralis. Next base: position 19 of record JACEFZ010019068.1, on the reverse strand, counting down.
TCGTTGTACTCCAGGTTCA
>JACEFZ010019067.1:0-74412 GCA_014155875.1 Cepaea nemoralis | reverse complement strand
TGGAAAAAAAAAATAAAAAAAAAAGAAAAAACGGGGCTGACAATTATTTGAGAAAATAGAGAATTACTCACGATCATTATAGAAAAAATAGAACTGCTTACAATAATTAGAGAAAATATAGGACTACCGACAATCATTAAAAAAATGGAGAACTACTCATAACCAGTTATAGAAAGTAGAGAACTACTTACAACCATTGTAGAAAATCGTGAACTAGTTACAATCATTGGAGAAAGTAGAGAACTACGCTCAATCATTATAGAAAATAGAGAACTAGTTACAATGATTATAGAAAATAGAGAAGTAGTTACAATCATTGGGAAAAGTTGAGAACAACTTACAATCATTATAGAAAATAGACGACTAGTTACAATCATTTGAAAAAGTAGAGAACTACTCACAATCAGCATAGAAAATAGAGAACTAGTTACAATCATTGGAAAAGTAGAGAACTACACAATCATTGTAGACAATAGAGAATTACTCACATTCGGGAAATTTCCATTAAAAAAGAAAATGCAACATATAATTGGAAAAACAAGAAGTAATAAGTGTCTGTTTTATAAGAAAACAGTCACACCACAAAAATGTAAACGTTACGGCAAGAAATCTTCATCAGTAAGCATAAAATAACAACATAAAATGAAATAAATAACACTAAATAATTATATTCAGGTAAAATTGTATTATATAAAGTTATATCATCAAAATAATGGCTGGAGTGACGACAGATCAACCAATCAATCAGGTGCCATCTCCACACTGAAGGTTGGATGCAGTGGATCTCCAACACTGTCTATTTCTCGCCCTGACTGTAAATTCTGTCAGATTGTTGTTCGCCCATCTCTTGATGTTATCTTCCCAATTGTATCGATGTCTATCTCTTGCTCGCTGGACAGACATGCTTAATTGTCTCTCTCAAAGGAGTAGGCGGAGAGGAGTAACGAGATACACGGGGCAGGTTGTTTGCAAACTGTGATCATCATCATTAAGTGCAGAGCCTTAATTCCTCAGGTTCAAGTCCCCTCTAACCTACACGACACTGTACTATAGGCAGTGGATGACAGATGACAATACACTTATACACGATGACAATGACAAAAACATGTTATGGAATAAGTCCTTGTCAGTGGAAGTTAATTAAATAGCTAGAAAGAGAGAAGTCGTGGTGATATCAAAGAAACACGTCAATTCAATTCAATTCAACTTTATTTTGTGACCCTTTTAAAATAAAATTGAATTGAATTGATGTGTTTCTTTGATATCAATATAATGACACAAAGTAGTGCAGCTTTACATAACAGAGTTACGACACATACAGAACGTTGCGGCGGTTAGTCTTCATCAGCAAACAAACACATTCACAAACACAACATACAGTCAAGGAGAACTCCTGTGACTACATTAGAAGGTGATGACAGGACGAGAGGAACAAATGCATGGACAAATAGAAGCAATGAAGAGAAAATGAGAATTGAAAAAAATGTTAATTGAAAAGAATGTTAGTCGAAGAAAATGTTCAATAGAAAAACTGTTTATAGAGAAAAAAACTGCATACTCACCTCACGTACAGATCTGTAAATGACTACGGAAATCTCGGGTGTAGTTATATACGGTGCTGGATGTTACGGTTCAGTGAGCACATAGAAAGAAGGGGGCGGGGTAGGAGGCGTGTAAAATTGAACGTAGTCTTGACCACGACCCCATTGTGCTATTTAAGATCTGAGTGGACTGGTGTGCATGAACACGCGTACATACATAGACACACTTCAACAGACAAAATGCTAGTGTATGTGGACATATGTACAGTATATGCAAGAGAGAGAGAGAGAGAGAGAGAGAGAGAGAGAAAGAGAGAGAGAGAGAGAGGAGAGCGCGAGAGACAGACAGACCGAGAGAGAGAGACAGACAGACAGAGAGAGAGAGAGACAGAGAAAGACAGAGAGAGGAAAAGTGCCTGCGACCTACCACATGGGGCATATTGTAGCCTACGAAATAGTCAGTATGGTTGGTAGTCATACAACGCGCTTCAGGAGCCCCTCGCCCAGTGCTCGAGTTGTTGGGGCTGTGTAAGATGCAACCACTGGCAATGCACGTGAAGAAGGTATGCACAGAGAAGCCAGATGTAAGGGGATAGAGAGGGAGAGAGAGTGAGATAGAGAGCGAAAGGGAGGGAGAAAGGGGGAGAGAGAGAGGGAGAGAGATATAGAGAGAGAGGGAGAGAGAGACGGGGAGAGAGAGAGGGAGAGGAAGGGAGAGCGAGAGAGAGAGGGAGAGAGATAGAGAGAAAGGGAGAGAGAGAGGGGGGAGAGGAAGAGAGAGAGGGAGAGAGAGAGGGAGGGAGAGAGGGGGGAGAGAGTGAGAGAGGGTGAGAGCGAGAGAGGGGGAGGGCAAGAGAGAGATCAAGAGAGGGAGAGAGAGCGCGAGAGGGAGTGAGAGAGGGAGAGGGAGTGAGAGAGGGAGAGAGAGCGAGAGAGAGGGAGTGAGAGGGAGTGAGAGAGGAAGAGAGAGAGCGAGAGAGAGGGGAGAGCGAGAGAGAGAGGGAGAGAGCGAGAGGGTGAAAGAGGGAGAGAGCGAGAGAGAGAGAAAGAGAGAGAGAGAGAGAGAGAGGAAAAGTGCCTGTGATATACCACATGAGGCATGTGGGGCACGTCAGTCTACGCGTACGACGTTTCCCTCGTACTGTACCCTATGAAATAGTCAGTATGGTTGATTGTTACACAGCACACTTCAGGAGCCCCTCGCCCAGTGTTTGAGTTGTTAGGGCTGTGTGAGATACAACCACTGGTAATACAAGTGAAGTAGGTGGGCACAGAGATGTAAGGAGAGAGAGAGAAAGAAAGAGAGAGAGAGAGAGAAAGAGATAGAGAAAAAGTGCCTGTGATATACCACATGAGGCATGTGGGGCGTGTCAGTCTACACGTACGACGTTCCCCTCGTACTGTACCCTATGAAATAGTCAGTATGGTTGATTGTTACACAGCACACTTCAGGAGCCACTCGCCCAGTGTACGATTTGTTGGGGCTGTGTGAGATCCAACCACTGGTAATACAGGTGAAGTAGGTAGGCACAGAGAAGCAAGATGTAAGGAGAGAGAGAGAGAGAGAGAGAGAGAGAGAGAGAGAGAGAGAGAGAGAGAGAGAGAGAGAGAGAAAGAGAGAGAGAGAGAGAGAGAGAGAGAGAGGAAAACTGCATGTGATATACCGCATGAGGAATGCGGAGTGGGTAGGTCTACAAATGCGAGGCTTCACTCATACTGTTCTCTATGGAATAGAGGCAGTAAGGTTAATTGCTATACAACGAATTCCTCAAATACGTTGTATAACAATCAACCTTACTGCCTCGAATTCATAGGGAACAGTATGAGTGAAGCCTCGTATTTGTAGACCGACCGACCCCGCATACATCAGGGGCGTGTCGTAGGCACTCTCTCTCTCTCTCTCTCTCTCTCTCTCTCTCTCTCTCTCTCTCTCTCTCCCTCTCTCCATCAGGCTTCTCTGTACCCACATATTCCAACTATATTGCCGGTGGTCTGATTCTAACACAACCACTGGGTGTTTTGATCCTCAAATTCGTTGTATAGCAATTAACCTTACTACCCACTCCGCATTCCTCATGCGGTATATCGCATGCAGTTTTCCTCTCTCTCTCTCTCTCTCTCTCTCTCTCTCTCTCTCTTTCTCTGTGCCTACCTACTTCACCTGTATTACCAGTGGTTGGATCTCACACAGCCCCAACAAATCGTACACTGGGCGGGTGGCTCCTGAAGTGTGCTGTGTAAAAATCAACCATACTGACTATTTCACAGGGTACAGTACGAGGGAAACGTCGTACGCGTAGACTGACGCGCCCCACATGCCTCATGGGTATATCACAGGCACTTTTCCTCTCTCTCTCTCTCTCTCTCTCTCTTTCTCGCCCTCTCTCTCTTTCACCCTCTCGCTCTCTCCCTCTCTCTCTCGCTCTCCCCTCTCTCGCTCTCTCCTCCTCTCTCACTCCCTCTCTCTCGCTCTCTCTCCCTCTCTCACTCCCTCTCGCGCTCTCTCTCCCTCTCTCCCTCTCTCTCTTGATCTCTCTCTTGCCCTTCCCCTCTCTCGCTCTCACCCTCTCTCACTCTCTCCCTCTCTCTCTCCCCCTCTCTCCCTCCCTCTCTCTCCCTCTCTCTCTTCCTCTCCCTCTCTCTCTCTCTCCCTTTATCTCTATCTCTCTCATTCTCTCTCTCCCTCTCTCTCTCTCTCCCTTCCTCTCCCTCTCTCTCCCCCCATCTCTCTCCCTCTCTCTCTATATCTCTCTCCCTCTCTCTTCCTCTCTCTCTCCCCGTTTCTCCCTCCCTTTCGCTCTCTATCTCACTCTCTCTCCCTCTCTTTCTCCCCTTACATCTGGCTTCTCTGTGCATACCTTCTTCACGTGCATTGCCAGTGGTTGCATCTTACACAGCCCCAACAACTCGAGCACTGGGCGAGGGGCTCCTGAAGCGCGTTGTATGACTAGCAACCATACTGACTATTTCGTAGGCTACAATATGCCCCATGTGGTAGGTCGCAGGCACTTTTCCTCTCTCTGTCTCTCTCTGTCTCTCTCTCTGTCTGTCTGTCTCTCTCTCGGCCGGTCTGTCTCTCTCTCTCTCTCTCTCTCTCTCTCTCTCTCTCTCTCTCTCTCTCTCTCTCTCTCTCTCTCTCTCTCTTCTTGCATATACTGTACATATGTCCACATACACTAGCATTTTGTCTGTTGAAGTGTGTCTATGTATGTACGCGTGTTCATGCACACCAGTCCACCCAGATCTTAAATAATACAATGGGGTCGTGGTCAAGACTACGTTCAATTTTACACGCCTCCTACCCCGCCCCCTTCTTTCTATGTGCTCACTGAACCGTAACATCCAGCACCGCTATATAACTACACCCGAGATTTCCGTAGTCATTTACAGATCCGTACGTGAGGTGAGTATGCAGTTTTTTTTCTCTATAAACAGTTTTTCTATTGAACATTTTCTTCGACTAACATTCTTTTCAATTAACATTTTTTTTTCAATTCTCATTTTCTCTTCATTGCTTCTATTTTTCCATGCATTTGTTCCTCTCGTCCTGTCATCACCTTCTAATGTAGTCACAAGAGTTCTCCTTGACTGTATGTTGTGTTTGTGAATGTGTTTGTTTGCTGATGAAGGCTAACCGCCGCAACGTTCTGTATGTGTCGTAACTCTGTTATGTAAAGCTGCACTACTTTGTGTCATTATATTGTTTTACACTTTCACAGCTTTACCGCAGTTCCACCAAATTTTATTCTTTGATATCAATACGACTTCTCTCTTTCTAGCATTTACATTAACTTCCACTGACAAGGACTTATTACATAACATGTTTCTGTCATGTGAAAAACAGGAGTTGTTGCTTGTCCTATTCTGTTGTTCACTTGATGACTAATTGCAGCGGACCAAGTCCTACAAGGAACAAATGAAAACTGTACACTGATTGGAAAAATTAGATGTAGACAGTCACACTTTTTTAGGGCACGTTATGATATATTCTTAAACAAGTGAATCGATACTGTTATCTCGGCACAGTCATAATATCTGATGGGAGATGCCTTGAAGAGATTAGACCAAGAATTGCCATTGCGAAAGTAGCCTTTAGCAAGATGAAAAACATACTGACCAACAAAAAGATATCAATTGAAACGAGAAAAAGAGTGTTGAGATGCTACATAGAACCTATACTTTTGTATGGATGTGAAGCGTGGACAATAAGCAGTCAAGCTGAAAAACAGCTAAAGGCTGTGGAAATGTGGTTTCTGAGGAAAATGCAAAGAATACCATGGACAGATAGAAAAACCAATGAACAAGTCCTTCAAGAAACAAATGAAGATCGTAAACTGATTAGAGTCATTAGACCTAGACAGTCAAAATTTTTTGGGCATGTTATGAGAAGAAATGAATTGGAGAACTTGGTGACAACTGGCAAGATCGAAGGGAAGAGACCAAGGGGAAGACCTAGAAGCAAATACCTGGATGGCTTGGCCACGTGGCATGGTCGAGACAGGAACACAGAGCTGGTCCACGACTCTGGTGATCGAGTGAGATGGCAGAACATGACCGCCCACGCTTACCGGCATGGCACATGATGGATGGATATAAGAAGAAATAAATTGGAGAACTTGGTGACAACTTGCAAGATTGAGGGGAAAAGAACCAGGGGAAGGCAGAGAAGTAAATGTATGGATGGCTTGACCACATGGCCTAGCCGGGACAAACAAACAAACAAACTTTATATTCAAAGGGTAACAAATTGGGCACGCAGGCCCGTCTTTCATTCGGCCCATCCAATCACTCATCTTTCGTTCATCAAGAGTGCATGATACATTCACATAGGAAAAAAATTGTCAAATGAATGTTGTAAACATAAACAATACATATTACAATGTTATGAGACACATCCCCCACCCACACATACTCCCACCCAGACACACACCCCCAGGCAACATAATTCACCCACACATCCATCATCCACACAACCTCCACCTACAGACATCCTTCCACCTACCCACATCTCCCCACCCACACACACATCCTCTACCCATCCCATAACCAACACATTCTCACCCACCTACGTATCCTCCACCACCCACCCACAAACCCCCAACCACCCAGCCAAAACACACATCCCCCAACCACACATCCCCCTCCCACCCACATACACATCCCCCACCAGGAACAGGACAGGAACACAGATCTTACCTCACGACTCTAGTGATCGCATGAGATGGCGAAGCATGACCTCCCAAGCTTATCGGCATGGCATGTGATGATGATGATTCTGTTGTGATGATACGATCTTCTATAGTGTATCTTCCATCTGTACCTTTTTTTTTTTGGGGGGGGGGGGGCGGAATGTGGAGGGGGGTGTGAGTCTTGAGGCTGAGGATTTAAATCTGCCCGGCTAGTACACTCGCCCCGAACTGTGCAGGTTAGGGTTTTCTTTTCGCCCACCGATGGAAAAAAAAAATCATCCACACCTTACCGGTGATTCGAACCTCTCGGTGGCATTCTTGCCACTCGGCCAGCCGCTTCTCAAATAACATTTACTTTCATTGTACATTTAGACACAATCTGTTTCTTTGATAAAATGTCAGGTCTTAGTTAGATATGACTGAGCTACCGTATGACAGTAGACGGTACTACCTGCTTCTATTAGCGCCGAATGTTGGGCAACGCTTACCACACCCGACACCTCACATTGTGCCAATGACTTCGGGCGGAGGAGCACAAGTGGGAGGATATAAGCCTTATCTTAGTGCGAGGCAATGCAATCTAAAGACTAAATGTCATGGCAGTGCAGACCAGGCCCTAAGCCTTGGTTGGCAACTGGTCTAGGATCGAAGCTTTGACAGGCGGACAGATAGAGCACTGCTTTGTTGATCAGACAGCTTCTGCAGCTTGTCCTGTTCCAGACGTATTGGTATTACCTTTTCTCTGGAGTACACTAGGCAGGCCGAGAGAGGGATTATGCTGCATGAGCAACACATGGTCTCTAAATTCAGCCCAAGTTTGTTTTGTGTTATGGAGAGGTATAACTCCATTTTACAAACTATCGTCTGTTAAGACGGCAAAGTGCCAGTCAGTCAGTTTCTTTGATATCACAAGGAATTCTATCTTCCTGTTACTCAAGCTAAGGCCCATTTGTTTAAACTGTGATAGCAAAGTTATTCCCATGTTACTACCAGTGAACGGGAACTGGGGCAACTGGCAAGCCTGGTCAACCTGCTCGGCCACGTGTGGTACAGGTTTCAGGAATCGAAGGCGGGCCTGTGATAGTCCGAGCCCCGGTCCGTGTGGCCGTCCGTGTGTGGGCAGCGAATCCCAGACTGACGCCTGCGACTCTGGGCAGAGTTGTTGTGGTGAGTACAGTTGAAAACCTTCTATCCTCACAATCTTCATTGGTGTCATCATCGTGATCTTCATCTCTGTTGTTATAATAATAATCATCATAATTGTTGTCATAATCTTAATCATCATCAGTGTTGTTATAATCCTTTACATGACAACGCAGTCAACACCAGCATTTTTTAAAAAACCTGTTTGTGATATGTTAGGAAATTTGCGTTCAGTAGCTTCCCATTGCTTTCTGAACGATGTGATAATAAACACCATCGTCATCATCTTCATCTTCATTGTCGTATCAGCCGTTAGCATTGCCATTATGGTTTCGTCGCCCTGCTACTGAGTGAGTGCGTGGCGCGACGCTGTGAGCTGTGAATTTGGTGTGAAATGCTTTTAAATCTGCCCGAGTTTGTGGAGCGTGAACTGCATGTCAGAGCAATGGCGGCTGGCTATGTCCCAGAATTGACCGGTTTTTGTGCCTTATGCAGAAATGTGTGGCTGCTGGTCTTCTGGTTTATTTCCGCTTCCTTTGACTGATGAACTGTGTTTCGTGGAGGACTGTTGTTTTGACATTCTGGAGACGGCATTATGTATAGTGAAATGCTTTTTACATCTGTCAGAGGTGTTGTGGCGTGAACTGCATGCTCGTAAAATAGCGTAGCTGGCTAGGAAACATCTAGAAACGGAACAACAATATCTAGAAATATCTGCATGCATGGCGGCTTGTGACGCAGAAGTGACCGTTTTTTTGTGTGCCTTGTTTTCTAATGACTGGTTTCCATCGATGATGAACTGTATTTTTGTAGAGGACTTTTGTGTTGGCATTCTGGCAACGGCATTATGTACAGTTAAATGTTGTTGTTTTTTACATCTGTTCGAGGTTGTTTTGTTGCGTGAACTTCATTTCGAAGAAAAAATGGCGTGGCTGGCTAGAAAACATCTAAAAACGGAACACCAACGTCTAGAAACATCGAGACTTTGTAGGTGAACATCTGGTCGGGAAAGTGACTGCCACTTCCATCTAGGATGAATGATGCGTGGAGGACTTTTGTGGTTATATTCTGGTGGCGGCATTATGCACAGTGTGCCTGAGCGGGCTGTTGTTTGTCGAGACTCCTGTCTTTTCCACTTTTCACATGGGGCAGTGAGGAACATTTTATGGGATATTCACTGGCACAGGAACGGAGCATAATGAGGATGACCCGTTGCTGTGATGTTGGAACCGCGACTGAACTGAACAGAACTGGTAACATTGTCATCGCCTATATCATTATCGTTATCATCACTAGTGTGATTATCTTTGACGCTGTCGCTATTATTATCGTTATTGTCCATATTATTATGATGGTAATGATGATGATCATCATCATACTCATCACAACCGTTATCATCGCCGTCGACCAAACCATCATCGTTATCATTATTACCATCATCATTATTGTCGTCGCTGTTATTATCGTATGCGCCCATATCATGATATGAGATAAAGATGGTCATCGTTGTCGCCGTGGCTGTTTATATCCTCATTATTATCACCAGCGCTGTTATTATCGCTGTTATTAATTTACTTATTCAGTCTCTCGGTATAGATTTGTTCGCAGCAGACGAGCATAATCTCCGGCGGGCCTATTCTCGTTGGTCGCGGGAGCCGCACAGTGGAAGGATGGGAGACATTGCTCGCAATAGACAAGTAATGTCTCCTGCGGTAGCTCTGGTGGGCCTATTCCCGCTGGTCGCGGGGTCCGCTAAGTCAGGTGGAGAGTCTGATGATAGTGCACGCTTTACACAGGTCCGGACACTTGTGTTTGACAGATGTGCGCGCCCTTACGGTCCGGGCACGTACGAGGCCCTCACCTGTGGGACTTGGCTGAACGCCTCTAAGCCGGGTCCCTTGGGTGTCAAGGTCTGGCCATCTCGCCACCTGCTTGTGGTGGCGAGGTCCTGGAGGATTTGACGCTGTGCCGCCAGCGTCTGCAACCTACCTTGTGCCAGACGTATTGGTTACCCATTCTCTGGAATACACACGACTAGGTCGAGGGAGCGGACATGTCGTTTGGGCACCACATGTTTCTCTGAAGCTCTGCCCAGGCATTGTGATGGAATATTGGCTACATTCCAACTCACACACTGTGGTCTTCAAGACTGCAAGGTGCCACTTATTATCATTATCGTCGTTGTTATCAATATCAGCTAAATCATCATCATCATTATCATATTTGCGTACCATTTTCGCAATTGAGGTCGACCCTTAAAAAAGTCTTAAAAGTCGAGAAGATCGACTTCATTGCACTGAGTTTTATCCCATATGGCTCGATCTCATTCCGCAGCGTGGCCACATCAAGGGAAGTAAAAATTGGTGTCCAGGAAACATCAAGGGAAGTAAAAATGGATGGCCAGGAAATGTAAATGGAGATAAAGACAACTGTCATAAGTCGGGGTGCCCCACCGGCTAGATGAAAGTATTATTCACTGGCGAGCAACCCAAAATAGTCAGAAACTGACTAGGGACAAAATCTTTATGGCTGAACTATAGATTAGGCCCATGAATATCCAACGTACAGCTCCAAGTGGCTCGTTACAAAATTGAAATGAACTGTGCTGAATATTCGCCAAGGAATAGGAAAGAGAATGTTAGCTAGGATAGATTTTTAAGTCTGAATTACAGTTTAAGGACAACTATCCTAGTACAGGTTTTTCTCCCTGACTGCTCCTTTCCTTGGTGTGTAAGTGAACCCCCACCAATGTACACACACAACACGTATGCACAATTGGAAAAAAATATAATGACAGAACTATGAGTTACAATAATACAACATTTATTTACTAATCATATTAAACATTGGATGTTATTCAAAATGATGATGATGATATCATATAGATAGTGATGAGAAACATTACGTAACTTGTTACTTGATCTATCTGGATTTGTGGTCCAGATCCCCACTCTCCAGTAGACACAAAAAGAGAACAGCTTGCCGGTATTCTGACGTCTGCCAGTCCTGGCTCTACCTAGTCATAACTCGTTCTTGAGATCTATAACATAGGTGCTCCTTGTGAGAGCTTGAAAGAAATCAAGAATATGTTATATCTAGTTCTACATCAGCGCAATCTTAAGTAAAACATATTCTAGTAAACACATATACAATGACCAGTCTGGCCAAGTTTATCTTCCAGCTCTACTGTGTTCACCATCCTCCTTCTCCCTACTGTCTTTAGTCTGGGACGGGCTTTTCAATTGTCTCACACGCCTGTAATGATTACATTTCTGCCGCCCATTTCCACGTCGCTAATACAGAAATTCTGTCGTACAGCCGCTCCGTCCAAAGTTGGTTTAGCAGCTCACAGGGTCGGTAATGGTATTATAATAGTACCGGGTCATCCGGGCTTACAAGCCGTGACCAGTAGCTGTGCCAGGTTCCCATGCATTACCGTGAACGCACGCCCACAATACACTGAGAAAGTTTAGCACCATATACCCTATACCAATTGTGGGTAATGTCTGTACCATTACACCTCTGCTTCCAACACAATCGTTGGCCAATGTGCCAATGCGCAGACAATAGCATAACACTTCATATTGGTAGGTTTGCATATGACAAATCAATATATCAAACATCCAATACACATAAACATATTGATTAAACTAGACATATTATGATACTTTAACATCATAGCATAATGCACTAGTTAGTTTGTATGTATACGAAATGAGACGTATATACACAAAAAGAATATGTACGAAGCATATTACTAGCATCGTATATTCATATGAAATTACACATACATACATCCAACATATCCGTAAACATTATATTACTTCAAGATGGACATCTAATGATACTCAACATAATAGCATCAGGCATTATTAATGAGTACTAATATTGTATAGCTACAAAATGAGATATACAACAAGTCTAATTGAAGTGACCACACAGACCAGCCATATTTGCTGATCTGCCCGGTTTAATCACCACTTAGTTACTGCTGTGGTAAGAATTAAAGAAATAGTCAGTTGACTATATTCTGTACAACAAATGCACACACCAAAAGGCAACTAGGATAGTGTACAAAGAAATGACAAGCATCTACCAAGACACCTAAAAGTATACTTAGACAATGATATTTATTGAAATAACCTATGTCAGATATAGACTGACTAGTTACTAAGAAATAATTCTCCTAGTGAAATCTAGCAACATAAGAATCATACATATGACTACAAACATTGAGCTGGCTGCCTACCTGTTCTGAAGTCAGACTTAATCTAAAGGGAAAAGGTCTAGCAGGGGTTTTTATACCTAGCCTAGCAGTAGACACTTATCTCCCAGGAATTCCATTCATAAATTCTTCTTATCTCCCCCTGACGTTAATTGCAATCCTAACTGCAAAACTTGCTATCACTCTCATTCCTCCAGTCTTGCTCTAATAAAATGTTTCACACATTCCTACAGTGCAGACTCCCCTCTGTCTGGTACAAAGCCCACAGGCCCAGTGTTAATTGCCTTATGAGACCTGGTTCACACCTCCCTGAGTCTGCCAGTCTGAGTCTTATCAGTGATTTCACACCTTGCACCTCTAGTCTGTTTTCAGATGGAGGTCAGCCATCACGGTTGGGTGATTTCCTACCTCTGCTTATCAGGTGTCATGCCTGGTCGGTTTTAATTACACAGTCCATGGAGTCTGCCATCCTGTGGGTGTAATTATCAGTTTGACCCGTAACACTTTGAATCTGGACTGGCTGGGTAGTTTGACTGGTGTCAAATTACACTTCTCAGATAGAAAGACATTCCTGGTGGTTTGTTTACTTGCAGGCTTTGCAAGCTTACGTCAAGACGGCATAGCCTTGAATATAGAGAAAACAGTTTTGTTCGTCTGTTGATTCTCTACATGGCCTATCAAAAGTGAACCGAAAATTGTTCTGGGAAGTAAAGGCTGCAAATTCGTGACAACAACCAGCGTGAGATAGATCACATCACACATCGAGTGTCGAGTCTATAAAAGTATGGTTCATAAATGAAGACACATGTATTGTCTGGCTCACATAGCAGTAAAAGAAGGGAATGGAGTCTGGTGGAATCACTAGGTAACATTACAGTTGAAAGCAATAGTTACCTGGATTCGAACCTGTCTCCTCCAACCGACAACAACTCCTCGCTGTAGGAACACTGTACTTCGACGCATGACCAACTAGACACCTAAGAAACAGATGTCTTCATTAGCCAGGTCTTTCATCCACATGAATCCACAAGCATGGAATATGGACAGAATTCGTATCTAACCATGGGAATAGCACCACACATCTCAGAATTGTATATACAACCAACATAGGTCAAATAACAAACACATCAGACCGCAGTGTTGTGTGGTCGGTTCCAATGTTGTACACGTATTACACATAAATATCAATTGGGAAACCCTTTAAGGCCCGATACGCCTTAGGGCAGGTAAATAGGCTCTTCACTTGTCCTCTTTACTGCCCGAATATATCAGCATTAATGTACAGTGAACTCAGGTAGTATCAAATTACCCATTTCATTGTTACTGACATTATCCAATCCTCGCCAGTTGATGGAAACTGGGGTCTATGGCAGGCGTGGTCCGCATGTTCCGCGACGTGCGACATTGGCTCCAAGCAAAGGTACCGGTCATGTGACAACCCGCCGGCCAATTACTGTGGCACAAAATGCAAAGGGGAGGAGCTACAGATGACCACTTGCGTGACTGGTGTTTCCTGCAAGAAATGCGGTAAGAGTGCACTTATTTGTGTCATGTGGTCTTCATGTATAAGTTGGTTAGTTGCTATGACCTTCACAGAACGTCGCAATCAACCCCTGCATTATTTGACTTTTCTTATTTTTTTTTTTAGGCAACCGTTTTACTTTGAGTAGTTTACCAGTCTCCCCATGTAAAAGATGTTTTGTTTATGTTGCATATCCCTTACAGGACGTTGCAGTCAACACCAGCATTTTTCAGCTGCTGTTGATGTACTAGGCAAGATTACGCTCAGTAGTTTGCCATTGCTTTCTGAGCGACCGACTCACATACCCCCATAAGTTACCAGCGCGGCGCGAACAGCTGCCGATTCTCGCGCAGCTGCGTTACTCACGAGAATATACGGGATTACGGAGAAAGACGTAAACCCCTACGCCAAGGATTGACATAGTGAATAATAGAGTCCACGGGAACCTCGATACATAAAGCCCATAAACGGGCACTCTCCCGCTATTTGTGCTTCACCTCGACACCGCAAGGTACAAGTGGAACAAGATGAGATGAGTTTACCTATGCTTTCAGAACGACCGACGCTCATACCATAGTTAAAAATCAAGTCAAAGCGGCTTGCTTCTAGATTGCGTGCAGCTGATTTCGAATGCGGTATGCCAGATTGTGAAACGCGTATAATACGCCTAAGTCACAAATGCCGGCAATGTATACGTATTCAAATGAACTCCTGTACATGTTATGGCCCGGAGGCAGAGGCAGACCAAGAGAAATGATGCTGGATGAACTGAGACGGTGCCATGGAGGAATATCATCGGCAGAGTTGATCCAGAACACCAAAGGCCGAGATGTGTGGAGACATAAACGCCTACGCCAGCTGGCGAATGAAGATCCAGTATGGTGATGCATGCCTGTCAGTCCATCAAGAGTGTGAGTGGAGTGGGGAGTATCAATATGGCGTGACTTCTGTGAATAGGTGCAGCAAGTGGTGCATGAATGGTTACACACGCGACCAAGAGAATTTTTTCTACACGAATCAAAACACTATCGGAACTGGAGGACTTGCATTGAACGTAGTGGTGACGACATCTTGCTTTTTCATAATATATTCACCCCCACACCCAAAAAAAAAAAGATTAATTAAGAAATTAATTTGAATCCCCCTTGTACAATCGCCTGAAGCCGTCGGGCATTATTTCCTTCGACATATCCGGCCTCTTCTACCGCCAATCATTCCCGTCGTCTGATAACTTTAGTGTTGTTAGTTTTTTTTTTTTTAGTTTAGTCGACGGATCAACATCACGGCATATGGGTGTAACCAATAAGTGCTCCGTTCTACTCCTAACTCAAGCCTGAGTCCGGAGAATCTCAGCTCAGTGCACGAACTCCGTAGCACCGGCGAGGATCATGAAATACTTTGGGTAGATTTTTAACTCAAAATTTTGCTAGGCAGCGCCGTTAGGCTATTCTTTTTCGATGTCTATCTGCTAAGGGATATTTTTTACGTGCACAACAATACACACGGGCGTCCGATCTCACTACCCAGAGACCAGGAAACTTTTTTTTTTTTTACTAGAAGTCCACGTGAAAAAATTCCGGCCTCACCGGGGCTTGAACCCGGGACCTCCAGCACTCGAGGCGGACACCATACCGCGAGACCACTCAGCCCCTGATAACTTTAAAGATCCAAATCACATTTGACCGTTTGTCTGGACTTGCAGAAGTCAAAGAATGGACACGCTGGTCACCATGGAGCAGGTGCAGTGCATCTTGTGGCAATGCAGTCCGAAGCAGATCAAGATCGTGTGCTGTTGTACAAGCTGGGGATGACTGCGATGCTGAATGTCCAGGAAGGAGCCAGGAAGAGACGCAGTGTGTGGGGTTGCCAGATTGTCCTGGTGAGTACACTTTGACACGTTTTGATACATTTTGGGTTGGGCCAGAAGGCAATGACTTGAGCATCTTTGAGGAGGTCTAGACTGACTAATATATGGCTCGTTTTCTTTCTTCTGCAAGCAAGATATATACAGGGTCTTTTGAAGCTGGTTTATCATAAGTTCCTCACAATATTCATCTCCTCTGGTCCTTTGCTAATACAGAAATTATCAGTGTGGTTTTCTATGTTATCTGGCGATCCTCACGCTGCATGGGCAACACATGCTCTCTACAATTAAGCCCACGCTTTTTTTATGGAGAGGTATAACTCCATCCTTGGTCCCTGCCATGGATTGTAGTTATTATACCTTTTTTTTTTCAGCACAGCGTTACAAACTATAATCTGTCAAGACGACCAGGTGAAAGTAAGACAAGTTATATCTTTGAACTAAACATCTCTTGTCACAACTAAACACAACTATTTTGCAGTTGATGGCAGCTGGGGTTCCTGGCAAACCTGGTCCCAGTGCTCGGTGACCTGTGGACGAGGTGTGCGGGAGAGGAGAAGACGCTGCGACAGCCCTCCAGCCGATGAGAACGGTCAGCAATGTCCGGGGCGGGACAATGAACGACAGTCTTGCGAGAATTCACCGTGTCCAATTTGTGGTATGTTTATTGGTGTTGTGTATGTTGATAATTTGACTGATGTAGCATTAGCCGAAGAATGCTGAAAGTTAATTGAACAGCCAAAATAAGCAATCTGGATGTTTTAAGGGAACCTGAGTCGCAAAGACAACTTATCACAAAGGCTAGAAAGAGGCAGTCGTCGTTTTTTTGGCTACGTTATGAGAAGACAAAAACTGGAATGTGTTGTAACAACCGGAAAGATTTGCGGAAAGAGAGATAGAGGAAGACAGCGTGAGAAGATTCTCCACAGTCTTGTGTCATGGCACGGAAGGGATTCAACACAGGAATTTATTCATGACATTAGAGATCGTAATTTGTGGAGAGGCATGATCGCCCACGTCAGCTGGCAAGGCACTGGGAGATGATGATAAGTATTTGGTTTATTTCTTAATGTATAGATTGGTGAATTGTTGGTGCATTTCTTAATGTACAGATTGGTGAATTGTTGGTGTATGTTTTAATTTATAGATTGGTGAATTGTTGGTGCATTTCTTAATGTATACATTTGTGAATTGTGTTGTATTTCTTAATGTATTTATTGTTGTATTTGTTGGTGTACTTATTAATGTATTGAATGATGTATTTGTTGAAGTATGTAATAATATATTGATGGATCTTTCAAGACATCGAATATGTAGAGCACGTAGCGTATCCACTATATACGCAGCCGCATGAGGGAGGGCGTTGTCCTGCAGCAATAATATTCTTTTTGAGAGAAGACCTCGGTGTATCAATCGTATATTCTTTCTGCCTGGTTATATTCTCTCCTTTGACTCATACAACTTTCTCCATACTGAACCACCATTCTTTTGTAGATGTCACAAATTTTCACACCTTATGACCATTTAAAAATAACTGCTCGATCCTCACTATCTCTACATGGTGTATTGCTTAAGAGCCATCTTGTGTCCTGAAATAAGTTTTCCATTGTACTATTTTATGCACTTTATAAGAAAATTTTTGTTACCTATTTACTTCCTGTTTATATATATATATATATATATATATATATATATATATATATATATATATATATATATATATATATATATATATATATATATATATCATGTGCCATGCCGGTAATCGTGGGCGATCATGTTCTGCCATCTCACTCGATCACCAGAGTCGTGGATCAGCTCCGTGTTCCTGTCTCGACCCTGCCATAGGGCCAAGCCATCCAGGTATTTACTTCTCGGTCTTCCCCTTTGTCTCTTCCCTTCGATCTTGCCAGTTGTTACCAAGTTCTCCAAGTCATTTCTTCTCATAACATGACCAAAAAATTTTGACTGTCTACGTCTAATGACTCTAATCAGTTTACGATCTTCATTTGTTTCTTGAAGGACTTGTTCATTGCTTTTTCTGTCTGTCCATGGTATTCTTTGTATTTCCCTCAGAAACCACATTTCCCTAGCCATCAGTTAAGCTTGACTGCTCTTTGTCCACGCTTCACATCCATACAAAAGTACAGGTTCTATGTAGCACCTCAACACTCTTTTTCTCGTTTCAATTGATATCTTTTTATTGGTCAGTATGTTTTTCATCTTGCAAAAGGCTACCTTCGCAATAGCAATTCTTGTTCTAATCTCTTCAAGGCATCTCCCATCAGATGTTATGGACTGTGCCGAGATAATTGTACTGATTCATTTGTCCATCTACTCTTATATCACATTGTGGTATTTCCTTCTTCCCAGTGACGACCATAATCTGTGTCTTCTTAATATTCAGTTCTAACCCTAGTTGTTCACTATGTGCAACAACCGCATCTACTAAATTTTGCAGGTCCTGTTCATTGTCTGCAATCAAGACTGTATCATCTGCATATCTAATGTTATTGATGTATCTTCCCCCAATGTTGATTCCGTCCATATCTTCTATATTTCTGAAAATATTTTCACTGTACAGGAGAAAAAGATCTGGAGAATTACACATCCCTGTCTCACACCTCTTTTAATAGGCTGATATTGACCTACATCGTTATCAATTCTGATGGCAGCGTGGTGTTTCCAATATATGTTTTTTACAAGTCTAAGGTCTTTTCCATCAATTTGTAGATCTTCAAGCATCCTTATCATGTCGACATGTCTCACAGTATCGAAAGCCTTTGTGTAGTCAATAAAGCAAAGATATAGATCTTTGTTCACTTCTATAGAACGCTGAATTATTGTTCTCAGTATATACACAGCATTTACTGTGCCCTTGCCTTCTACAAACCCACATTGTTCTCTCTATATAATCATCAATTGCTCTGCCAACTGGCGTAGGCGTTCATATCTCTCCAGAGATCTTTGTATATGGTGCTCTGGAACAACTGGGTTGATGATGCTTCTCCACGTCACCGCCTCAGTCCGTGCAGCATCATTTCTCTTGGTCTGCCTCTACCCTTTCCGTCGACTGATCTTTCCAGTTGACGTGCTGTTTCCAATGCCTTTCTTCTCAACACATGACTAAAGAATGCTGTTTGTCTCTTTCCGATTCCTGTGTATAATGTTCTATTATATTTGTCCCCAGTTGATGGGAACTGGGGTACATGGGAGCCTTGGGCCCTCTGTTCTGTGACATGTGGCAGGGGTACCAGAGAGAGGAGAAGGTCATGTGACAGTCCTCCAGCCAATGAATGTGGCCAGAAGTGTTTAGGCAGAGAATTTGAAACTAATGCTTGTGAAACGGGGACAGATTGTGTTAGTTGCGGTAAGATTGTATTATGTCATCTGTGATTTGTTGTTTTAATCTGTTTTTACATGAGGTATGATTGGTAAACAATCAACCAACCAACCAACCAACCAACCAGCCAACCAACCAACCAACCAACCAACCAGCCAACCAACCAATCAACCAACCAACCAACTAACTAACTAACTAACTAACTACTAACTAACTAACTAACTAACTAACTAACTAACTAACTAACTCTGACTGACTGACTGACTGACTGACCGACCGACCGTGACTGACCGACCGACTGACTTACTAACTGACTGACTAAACAACTAACTAACTAGCTGACTGACTAACTGACTTACTGACTGACTGACTAACTATCTAACTAACTAACTAACTGACCAAGTGACTAACTAACTAACTAACTAGCTGACTGACTGACTAACTGACTGATTGCCTGACTAACTGACTGACTAGCTAGCTAACTAAGTAACTAACTAACTAGCTAATTAATCAACTAACTGATTGACTGACTGACTGACTGATTGATTGACTGACTGACTGTCATATATTTTTGAAGGGAGTGGGAGATCACTGTAGTGCATGCCCCATCTCTAACAAAAGAAGTAGAGCCCCATCCTCTTCTATCTTCAATAACCCCAGAATATGAACCTTGAGTTATCTGCAGGCCTCGTTCTATTAAGTATGTCTAGGAGATATAGATTATGGCCCTGGTGAGAATGGTAATTACTAACTGGGAATCTGCCCCTTCTCCAAGGATTCTGTAGCTCTGGAGCCCCCTTTATTGTTATCAAATCTGAGGAAAGTCTGGAGAATTTTCTCAGACTGATTTAGATGAAGAAAACATGGATATTGAGCAGTTGATAGATCTAGAGTCTTCTCTCCCCCATTTTAGTAAGTCATTATGAGTTAATTTATTTTTAAACAATCAAACACATAATCAATCACATTAGATTCTGACAACATGATGTACAAAGAAGTTGTTGACTCACAGATAGGTTTGAACTGATAAATTAACAGAAGGTCAATTCATGTTAATCATTTATTGACTGGGCCTGAGCCTTCTGGCCAGTACATACATCTCTATTGTGATTTACACAAAATATTAGAAAAGTTGCACATTGGACCATTGTCCCAGACAATCAATCAAGCATCAATATATGAGATGTCAACAAGTGTGAAACATAGTAAACATTTTGATGTTGTACATATTAAGTGTGATGGTGATGAATCAACAAGTAACTATCAGTTTCCTGAAATTGGGTGTGGTGTGTACCAAGGAAAATGTAACCTGGTGACTGGAAGATTAGGTAAGCCAGGGTCCATTGACTGATGGATCCACTTCAGGTCTGCCCGTATAGCTCCATCTGAAGGCCTCCCCATACTCTGCTCATGGCCAAGTCATCCTTCCATCTCACTTGTGGTTCATCTCTTTCTCTCGGCTTCTCTCTGTCAGGTCTGATTTAGGTGGTTAGTTTGCTGATGTGTTGGGTGGTTGTTGGTATGTAGCCACCAAGATCACTGATGAATATTCACATAAATATATACATTCCTACCAATACAATATTCTAGAAGTAGGTCGGAAGAAATCTAAATTCCTGAAGTAGGAACTAGTTCCCCTCCCCTCCTTTTTCTCTCTAATCTAGTGTTGGGTTAATTTGGGGTGGTCAGAGTTTATCACACTGTGTACGCCTTGTATCAACTGGTTCCTGCTGTATGTAAGTTCTCATTTGACCTGGGGTCAGTGAACGTGTACAGTAAGACAGTGACAAGAGTGAGAAGGTGTCAAGATGCATGTAAATAAATGACATACATTTATAACATTTCTTCCACTCAGTGGTGTTTATCGCGTGTATAAATAATTCTCTGTGTTTTCCCAATTAACTTCTTCTTCTTCTTCTTGTGTCTAATAACTCTCTCCCATTATCTGTTGTTGTTGTGATGTTGAGTGTTGGGTTGTGTGTGGTGTTGAGTGGTGTTGGGTTTTAAGTTATGTTGAGTAATGAGTTAAGTCCACTTCGTGTGATGGTGTTCCGCGAAGCACAACTTTCTCATGTAAAGCAATTCATGTGTGCCCTTATCTAATTAAATTTGACATAAATATAAATATTAGTTCCATCAAACCCTATTTCCTCAATAGATGAAGGAGAAAGGAAAGATTGATTTCTCTTTCAGCTTTCTAGATTGTAAATAGGCATAGATAAGTCTGTTTTAGAACAAGGCACTTATTCTAGTACACGAACTGTCATTTCAGCTGTAGGTAGTGATAGCATCTTTTATCAGTGTTTCTGGTGAAATGCACAAGATTGCTTTAGAATCATCACTTCTCACAGTTGTTTAGAATAGAATGTAGTAGTATAATGCACTTCTTAAAGTTAATAATTATCTCTAAGAATATCAGAGATTGCAGTTTCATCTAAGAGAATATTAGAGAGTCATTTTGCCCGGGAACGGCTCTGCGTCGTTAGAATCTACAGTCGAGCATTTTTACATTTCAGAGGTTTTAATTAATAATAATACATTTCAATTGACATTACAAACACGGGTTACCATTACTTGATACCTGATACATCGGGTTCTTAGTCTAATCTCGGGACTCACAAGCTTACCTGGGATCCAGACATTCTGCCTCCTCTATTTGAAAATTTGGTCACACAATTTCTGACGTCTATTCGCCAGGCATGTTTTCGCAAGAGTGCGCTGCTTATCATAATCTATACCGGCGTTGGCGCGAAAGCCGTGTCACGTGTCTGTTCGTCCAATGGTCTTCCGAGCTTCGTCTGATGAAATCTTTCTAAGAATCCACGTCATCTGTCACTTATGCAGTTCCAGTTTCGATGTTAAGTTTTAAGTCCTAGTCTCCGTTTGCGGTTGTGAAGTCAATTTCTTTTAATGTTGTTTCCTCTTTTTGCGGCAGGTGTTGGTAAATGAATAATGGTGGTTAGCGTTATGCTACATGGCCCCACTCCAGATTGTTCTATGGTATGGAACTATGTTTCCAACATTTTCAGTTATCAAGCTGTTCCCATTTTTCCTCCCTTGTATTCTCTTCTGCATCTGATTGACCTGGTTCATCAGGCACTGGGTGTCGACTCAGGAAGTCCGCTCCCACATTCATTTTCCCAGGAACATACTCAACCTGGAACGAGTAAGGTTGAAGAAGCAGCGACCACCTCATAAGTCGGGCATTCAGAGTCTTAGATGCTGCGAGAAACATGAGTGGTTGATGGTCACATTGCACTGTGAAATGTTTGCCATATAGGTATGCTTGAAATTTCTGTACACTCCATACGAGCGCAAGACATTCTCTCTCGATAGTACTGTAATTTCTCTCTGCTGCATTCAATTTCCTGCTAGCATAGGCTACAGGGAATAGCTCTGATGGTACATCTCCCTTTCTCTGCAACAGCGTTGCCCCAATTCCTATGTTACTGGCATCGGTGCGCAGCACGAATGGTTGGTCGAGGTCTGGTAGATGTAAGACTGGATGAGCAGTTAATGCCTGCTTTAGTGCTGTGAAAGCTCTCTCACAGTCAGCTGACCAAGTGACTTTCTCTGGTTTCCCCTTTTTGGTAAGATCCGTTAAAGGTGCTGACAGAGTATTGAAGTCCTTGATGTATTTTTGATAGAATCCACATAAGGATACAAATGATCTTACATCCTTCTTTGTTTTTGGACGAGGTGCTCTCTGGAGTTTGTCCACATTTCCCTCTTGTGGAGTTATCAGTCCATGAGATATCTTATGACCTAGAAAGTCCAATTCTTGGAATCCTATCTGACACTTCTTTGGTCTAGCCGTCAATCCAGTTTCTCTGAGGCGCCTGAACAAAAGATGCAGGGTTTCTACATGCTCTTCAAATGTTTCAGTGGCGATCAGGATGTCATCCATGAAGTGACTGATGTCTGGATGCTGTAGTGGGTCAAGTAATTTTCTCATCATACGTGTAAAGACGCTGGGAGCATTACTTAATCCGAATGGAAGAACGTTGAACTCATAGTGTCCTCCAGGCGTGCTGAAAGCTAACCATGGTCTAACTTCCGGTTTTACAGGAATCTGGTAATATCCCTTACTGAGATCAATCCTAGTAAAGTACTTAGCTCGGTTGAGTGCTGTGAAGAGTTTATTCTGATCAGGCAGAGGTTCTGCTTGGAATTCAGTAATAGCATTGAGCTGTCGATAATCGATGCACAATCTATGTTCTCCACTTGGCTTTCTCAATAAGACGACGCTAGCACTGTAAGGTGATTCAGATGGTGAGATTATTCCTGCGGTGAGCAGCTGTTGTATTTCTTCCTCTAAAGTCTTTTGCTTTGCATAAGGAACTGGGTAAGT
Organism: Cepaea nemoralis; assembly: GCA_014155875.1. NCBI lineage: Eukaryota > Metazoa > Mollusca > Gastropoda > Stylommatophora > Helicidae > Cepaea > Cepaea nemoralis. The sequence continues at coordinate 51,234 of JACEFZ010019067.1, read as the reverse complement.
CTTGACTCGCACAGGCACTGTGTCATTTAACTTCATGTCAAATTCCTCCAAATCAGTTCTTCCTGGCTTATCAGTAAGTACTTCTGCATATTTTGCCATAAGTTCCCTAATCTGCTTTTGCTGATCCTTTGTTAAGTTGGGATTGATTTCCACATCCTTAAAGGTCTCTTTGGCTTGCAGTTGGCACTCGACTCCCATTGTTGATCCTTCTTCGACTTCAGTAGCCACACTCATGGCCATCAGATGTGCAGGTTCGGTGGTTGAGGGTCTTTCATGATATTTCTTCAAGAGGTTTATGTGAAATACTTTCATCTTGCCTTTGACTGAAATTCTGTAGTTGGTACGTGAGATCTTCTCCGTCACTACATAAGGTCCTCTCCATCCTATTTGCAGCTTATTCTGACTGGTTGGAAGCAGCAACATCACCTTCTCTCCTACCTCTAACTCTCTATCCTTTGCCTTGCGGTTGAAGTTACGAGCAATTCTTCGTCTGGCTTGACGTAGATTGACATTCGCTTGTTTCCAACTGTGTTGTAAACGATTTTTCAACTCGGCAACATATGTAGATGCAGTCACGACTGTATCATCTGTAGTATTATCAGTCCACTGTTCGAAGTAACGCCTCCAGTGGTCCCTTGATCGGTCGTCCAAACAACAGTGTGGCTGGAGCAAAACCTGTTGAGTGATGGGGTACTTCCCTGTAAGCGAATAAAGCTGCGGGTAAATACAAGTCCCAATCCTCTGTCTTCTCCTGGGCAATTTTGCGCAGGATACTAATCAATGTCCCGTTCCACCTTTCCACAAGTCCATTTGACTGAGGGTGATATGGTGAACTGAAGATATGGCGTGCATGAAAAAGTCTGAAGGTCTCTTCCATGAGCTTACCACGAAACTGTGAACCGTTGTCCGTCAAGATCCTTTGTGGGAATCCTAGACGTGTGAATATTCCTAATAATGCATCAGCGACGTGTTTGGAGTCACAGCTGGGCATAGGAACTGCTTCGGCCCACATGGTTGTTGTGTCCACAAGCGTTAATATGAATCGGTTTCGCCTCTTCGTTGCTGAGAGAGGTCCGATTATGTCTACAGCCACTTTCTCAAATGGAATTCCAGTGATTGGCGATTCACCCAACATTGCCGGTGGTGTCCGGTGTTTTGGTGATACTTTCTGACACTGTGGGCATGATTTTACAAACCGTTGTATGTCTGAATTCATCCCTGGCCAAAAGTAGTGAGTGGTAATCCGCTGTGTAGTAGCGTTGATACCCATGTGCCCACTGAATGGTAGACTATGACCCATCTCTAAGATCTGAGTCCTGTATTGAGTTGGTACAACAAGTTGATTAAACTCTTGTCCAGCTCGTCCTGCTTTTCTGTAAAGAAGTGCTGACTTCATGAACAGATCACCTTTACGTAGAGGTAAATGTGATTTTGGCAGTTTTCTGAAGCAGGGTTCCAAGGTGCTGTCGGCTTCTTGTGCCCTCTTCAGTTCCTCCGTTCGAGGGATTGGCGTAGTTGTTTCTGGAGTTTTTGTTGCCTGGGATCGAGTGGTCATGGTCGCCATCGCCACAGGTTGAACAGGTTCTCCTAGAACGATAAATCTACAGGCCGAGGATTACAGGATATATCGGATCGTCCAAGACTGCTGCCTTGATTGTCCCAGTGACATACCGCGAGGCTATGTTCACTTTTGCCACTGGAAGAGACATATTTGTTGAACTCTTCAGTGGTCCCTGTAATTCCACTATTTCCTCTGTCACCTGTTCAGGGTGAACTAAGGATGATGAAACAACACAGTCATACGATAATCCAGTATCATATAAACAGGTCGTTTTGAATCCATTTAGCAAGATGGATTCTACAACCGGAATACGAGATGATGTGTCTTGATGAGGTGTCTGTTTGGACGTTTCACCAGTGCTCACTTTTTTCTCTTTTCGGTTGGCCAAACATGCCGCTGTGTGTGGAGGTGGCTTCTTCCTGCAATTCTGAAATGTGTGACCTCTAATTTTGCAATGGGTACAGAATGGTTTGTCCTCCTTCGGCGCTGTTTGGACTGAGTTTTGAGTGTTTTTCTGGGATTTCCCCTTTTTCCCGGTGGCTACAGTGTTTTCACCCTCTTTTGGCTGTGGAGTTTTGTTTTGAGAGGGGGTGTTGTTCGAACGTCCCTTTCCTCCCATCTCCTTCTGAGATTTCTCAAATCTCTCTGCCAGGATGATTATAGTTTCCAGGCGGTCAGCCCCGTTTTGGGTTAAGAATGCCTTCATTTCGTTCTGCATTTTCCCCTTGATCTGATCAATGATGATCATTTCACGGAGTCCTTCAAAATTTTCCTCAAATCCTCCCAAGCAAGTCCATCTTTGTATGTATGACTTCAGTCTTTCGACTAGTTGCGCGTAACTCTCACCCGGTTCCTTCCTTGCGGCTTTGAACCTGAGTTTATAAGATTCGGCGTCCACTTCGAAGCGGCTCAAGAGTGCCGTCTTAAGTGTTGTGTAGTTCTGTTGTTCCTCTCTAGTGAGTCTTGAGAACACATCATACGCCGTGGATCTTAAGGCCTGCGCTAACTTCGTCGCCCATCTACTTTCTACAAGCCCACAGCTGACAGCCATTGCCTCGAAGCGTGATAAAATTCCTTCGATGTGGTCAGTCTGTTCATTAAAGGGTTCCAGAGGAAATGACATAGCTCCTGAATTAAGTTGAGAGACGTGAGGAGGTGGTTCTGTCACTGGCGATCCTGATGAGGTTGAGGGTGTAGGACCACTCCCTTTCTCTATTCTCCGGATCTCCACTTCAATCTCCATTCTCCTCAACTCCAGTTGGTGTTGACGCTCTCTCTCCTTATCTTCCATTTCAGCCTGTAGTCGTTTCTCTTTCTCCTCCAATTCTGCCTGAAGTCGTTTTTCCCTCTCAGCCAATTCAGCCTGAAGCTGTTTTTCTTTGAGAGCCAATTCCGCTTGCAGTCTTTCTCTTTTGTCGAATGCATCTGAAACATAGTTAGCTAGCTCAAGGCCATCTAACCCGCATTCCCTACCTGTTTCTGTTATTTGGGCTCTAAACTTTGCAGTTTCCGCCATGTCTATAATTTATTGCTTTGTTCTGCCTAAAAAATATAATTGCAGTTAGTCTGATCCGCGTAAGCTTGTCAGTCCCTGATCTGCAAATATACAACAGAGCATGTGCAATATTAAAAACACCCTATGTTATGTCTGTCTGTCAATGCTGGAAAAGCCAAAGGCAGCAGGCACTGAAGTAACCAGATTTAATTCCTAGTAAAGAAAAGAATCTGAAATTAGACAGAGTTTTCCCAACGGATAAGATTTTCCGGTGGTTGATGAAATGCTGTTAAGTTCAGACTCCACAGTAAAAGAACACCTTCTCTGGAAGAGAAGTAGTGTTGGTAGAGTAGATACACACTATATATTTCACCTGGAGCACCTCTCTCTGAAGTATAAGCCTATTGGAACATGGCCCCCTTCTCCAGGAGGAATGATGTCACCTACTCTTATTTATCTGTAAATGTCCTTCATATCATGTGGCTGTCAATCAATATAAGAAAATGACAATGTTCAAAATCTAAAGATAATTGTGTTCATGTATTTTAATGTAATTGTTTAAAGGTTAATATATGGGAACCATCCAGGACGTAGCCGACAATATGTCATATATTTTTGAAGGGAGTGGGAGATCACTGTAGTGCATGCCCCATCTCTAACAAAAGAAGTAGAGCCCCATCCTCTTCTATCTTCAATAACCCCAGAATATGAACCTTGAGTTATCTGCAGGCCTCGTTCTATTAAGTATGTCTAGGAGATATAGATTATGGCCCTGGTGAGAATGGTAATTACTAACTGGGAATCTGCCCCTTCTCCAAGGATTCTTTAGCTCTGGAGCCCCCTTTTATTGGTTATCAAATCTGAGGAAAGTCTGGAGAATTTTCTCAGCCTGATTTAGATGAAGAAAACATGGATATTGAGCAGTTGATAGATCTAGAGTCTTCTCTCCCCCATTTTAGTAAGTCATTATGAGTTAATTTATTTTTAAACAATCAAACACATAATCAATCACATTAGATTCTGACAACATGATGTACAAAGAAGTTGTTGACTCACAGATAGGTTTGAACTGATAAATTAACAGAAGGTCAATTCATGTTAATCATTTATTGACTGGGCCTGAGCCTTCTGGTCAGTACATACATCTCTATTGTGATTTACACAAGATAATTAGAAAAGTTGCACATTGGACCATTGTCCCAGACAATCAATCAAGCATCAATATATGAGATGTCAACAAGTGTGAAACATAGTAAACATTTTGATGTTGCACATATTAAGTGTGATGGTGATGAATCAACAATTAACTATCAGTTTCCTGAAATTGGGTGTGGTGTGTACCAATGAAAATGTAACCTGGTGACTGGAAGATTAGGTAAGCCAGGGTCCATTGACTGATGGATCCACTTCAGGTCTGCCCGTATAGCTCCTCTGAAGGCCTCCCCATACTCTGCTCATGGCCAAGTCATCCTCCATCTCACTTGTGGTTCATCTCTTTCTCTCGGCTTCCCTCTTTCAGGTCTGATTTAGGTGGTTAGTTTGCTGATGTGTTGGGTGGTTGTTGGTATGTAGCCACCAAGATCACTGATGAATATTCACATAAATATATACATTCCTACCAATACAATATTCTAGAAGTAGGTCGGAAGAAATCTAAATTCCTGAAGTAGGAACTAGTTCCCCTCCCCTCCTTTTTCTCTCTAATCTAGTGTTGGGTTAATTTGGGGTGGTCAGAGTTTATCACACTGTGTACGCCTTGTATCAACTGGTTCCTGCTGTATGTAAGTTCTCATTTGACCTGGGGTCAGTGAACGTGTACAGTAAGACAGTGACAAGAGTGAGAAGGTGTCAAGATGCATGTAAATAAATGACATACATTTATAACATTTCTTCCACTCAGTGGTGTTTATCGCGTGTATAAATAATTCTCTGTGTTTTCCCAATTAACTTCTTCTTCTTCTTGTGTCTAATAACTCTCTCCCATTATCTGTTGTTGTTGTGATGTTGAGTGTTGGGTTGTGTGGTGTTGAGTGGTGTTGGGTTTTAAGTTATGTTGAGTAATGAGTTAAGTCCACTTCGTGTGATGGTGTTCCGCGAAGCACAACTTTCTCATGTAAAGCAATTCATGTGTGCCCTTATCTAATTAAATTTGACATAAATATAAATATTAGTTCCATCAAACCCTATTTCCTCAATAGATGAAGCAGAAAGGAAAGATTTGATTTCTCTTTCAGCTTTCTAGATTGAAAATAGGCATAGATAAGTCTGTTTTAGAACAAGGCACTTATTCTAGTACACGAACTGTCATTTCAGCTGTAGGTAGTGATAGCATCTTTTATCAGTGTTTCTGGTGAAATGCACAAGATTGCTTTAGAATCATCACTTCTCACAGTTGTTTAGAATAGAATGTAGTAGTATAATGCACTTCTTAAAGTTAATAATTATCTCTAAGAATATCAGAGATTGCAGTTTCATCTAAGAGAATATTAGATTTTGCCCGGGAACGGCTCTGCGTCGTTAGAATCTACAGTCGAGCATTTTTACATTTCAGAGGTTTTAATTAATAATAATACATTTCAATTGACATTACAAACACTGGATACCATTCTTTTGACACTTGACACATCTGGTTATCAGTTTCATCTAAGGCCTAACAAGCTCACCTGGGATCCAGACATTCTGCCTCCTCTATTTGAAAATTTGGTCACACAATTTCTGACGTCTATTCGCCAGGCATGTTTTTGCAAGAGTGCGCGCTTATTAACATTTCTGATGAAATATTACCATATGCTAATCATGCTTTGGCGCGAAAGCGGGTCACATGTCCCTTTTCGTCCAATGGTCTTCCGAGCTTTGTCTGATGCAATCTTTCTAAGAATCCATCGTCATCTGTCACTTATGCAGTTCCAGTTTCGATGTTAAGTTTTAAGTCCTAGTCTCCGTTTGCGGTTGTGAAGTCAATTTCTTTTAATGTTGTTTCCTCTTCTTGCGGCATGTTTTTTGGTAAATGAATAATGGTTGTTAGCGTTATGCTACACTGACTATACGAAAAGAATGGCCATATCGTCTTCCATCTATCCAAACACTATTCCTTCGGCAGCCATTGACAAATTCCCTTGTTTTCTCGCTTCATCTTTCACTCATTCTTTCCCTCATTCCTTCACTGCTCTAATCATTCCCTCATTCATTTATTCATTCACTGACTACTTTTCTTACACACTCACTCTCACACTTACTAACTTCCTCCCTTGCCCACTCATTGACTCATTAATTCACTTTCTCCATGTAAAGCTCACTCCATTCCTTTCTCTTCTTCCCACACTTAAATATTCATCAACTGATTCTCTCACACACCCTCCTTCCGTTACTCACACACTATGTCCCTCCTCCACTTACCCCCTCTCTGACTAACGTTCCACATTACTCACCCCTCACTCCTTTCCATCCACAATCACTCACTTACGAAGTCGGCTACCAGGAACATTTGCTTGTTAGCATACATATAGTTAACACAGACAAGGTCGTTCCGTATACTGTATTCGAGAAACAATAATCGATTGATCAAATACACCGAGGCATTATCAATTAGACGATTCCAGCCAGTCCTCTACAAAAAGAAAGACTTTGGTTTGAATCTGAGATCCTATTTACAAGACATTGCAGTCAAAACCTGCATTTTTCAGCTGCTGTTGATGTCTTGGCAAGTTTTACGTTCAGTAGTTTGCCATTGTTTTCTGAACGACCGGCTCACATACCTGTCCGTAATAAACCAACGCGACGCGATCCGTTGCCGAATCTCGCGCAGCTGTGCTTCGTACGTGGTATACGGGATTACGAACAGCGTTCTTATCCCCTTCACCAGGAAGGCCGGCGAATCTGAGATTGCCGTTGGGATAATATGCCCTAGATGCAAATAATATCAGTGACTATGCGTTTTAAGTATTTCAGTCAAAGTATATTTCATTTATTCACTTCATATGAAATATAACACTGCAATATGCACCCGCTGATATGCAGCGAAATATACTTGACAAGGAATCGTGCAATGTATTGTTTAATGTTGTCGTTTCTCAGTTGATGGGAACTGGGGTACATGGGAGCCATGGGCCCCCTGTTCTGTGACATGTGACAGGGGAACCAGAGAGAGGAGAAGGTCATGTGACAGTCCTCCAGCCAATGAATGTGGCCAGAAGTGTTTGGGACGAGAATTTGAGACCAACGTTTGTGATACGGGGACAGATTGTGTTCGTTGCGGTAAGATTGTGCTATGTTATCTGTGATTGGTTGTTTGTGTGTATGTTTACATGAGTTATGATTGGCTATGGACAGGTTTTGTTAGGTGACCTTTGATTGGGGTAATTTGTAAATGGATGTAGGAAGGGGTTAATTAAATATATTTATAGGCATTCGTCAACATAGTTGAAAACATGAGGCTGAACAGTGTTGGTACCAGGACACATCCTTGTTTCACTCCATTGGTGACAGAAAAGGGCTCAGACAATTCACTATTTTCCTGTACTCTTGCCTGCATGCCATCATGAAATAGCCGCACTATTTGAACACACTTTCGTGGACAGCCATATTTTACCATAACCTTCCAGTCCTCTGCTGACTGTATCAAAAGCCTTGGTAAGGTCAATTAAAGTGGAGAACATTTCGCAGTTCTGTTCCTGACATTTCTCTTGCAGCGAAAATCATGTCAACAGTTCCACGTTCTTTTCTGAAGCCACATTGACTCTCAGGAAGAAGACCTTGATCGAGATGGGCTGTGAGGCGATTGAGAAGAATTCTGGCGAGTATCTTCCCTGCAATTGAAAGCAAGGAGATGCCTCGGTGGTTGTCACAGGATTGGCGGTTTCCTTTACGATTGTAAAGGTGGACTATTGACGCGTCCTTAAAATCTTGTGGCATGGTCTCGTTCACCCATATGTTTGTAAAGGCTTGGTGAAGCTGCTCTGTTAGGACCGGCCCACCTGCCTTGTATATCTCTGTCGGGATGGAGTCCGGACCAGGTGCCTTGCCGCTGGAGAGTTGCTGGATGGCTCTGTTTACTTCCACAATGGTTGGCAGGTCATCAAGTGTATCATTGATGGAAACTTGAGGAAGGCAGTTGATGGTTTCATCATCGAAGAAGGAAGTTGCATTTAAGATGTTGCTGAAATGTTCTGCCCAGCGCTGAAGGATGTCTTTCTTATCGGTGACCAATGTTCCCCCGTTTGCACTGAGGAGGGGAGCTGTGTCTGGTGATGTAGGACCATAGACAGCTTTCAGTGAGTCGTAGAAGTTTTTCATATCATGTCTGTCAGCAAAGCCTTGAATTTCAAGAGCTTTGTTGCTCAGCCAGGAGTCCCGCATGTGCCGAAGTTTCTGCTGCACGTGAATGTTCTCTGAATGTTCTTGAAGGCATCTTTTTTTGATGTTGACTTCGGGTCATTCAAATGTGCCTTGAGTAGAAAATGTTTCTCGGCCAGCAATTGGTTGATGTCTTCGGAATTTTCATCAAACCATTCTTTATGCTTTCGGGGGGCTGGACCCAGGATTTCCATAGCAGTGTTGTAAATTATGTTCTGTAGGGCTCTCCGCTCTGTTTCTGTATCCTGTTTAGCTGCAGCATTGGGCTTGAGGCGGTCTTCCAGCATATATTCAAACGACAGCTGCATTTTCTTGCTGTTTAGGCGGGTGCCATTTATTTTTTATTTTTTTTTTTTTTGCATTTTCACCCCTTGAGGACGCCGTGGTGGTTTGATGTGTATGTATTGAATGATTTATTATAGTGTGTTTTTTTTGGTTGCCTCAATATAAAATTGAATATCTCAGTAACGAACTGATGGAAAATAATGAGATTTAGTATATAATCTTATCATTATGTCCACCCAACAAAAAAATTTTTGTTCTGGAGATTGTACAGCAGATTTCAATTTTTGCTTATATGAGGTATATATATTTTACCGCCCCGCCATGAATGCCTTAATTTTTAGAGTATTACAGCTCAGCAAGACCCATTCACGCTAATTTTAAAATTGCCTGGCGGTCCTTTCGTTTTTGGACAGACTGAGTGTTATAGTTCAGAAGCGTCGTCAAACTGTGGGTTCTTTCATGAAACATGATTATATAAATAAATTCTTACCATTAATGTAATCTTAATAGCTAATATTTGAATGTGTTAATACTGTTCAATGGGATTAAAAGTGAAATTGTGTACACTTCAAAACATCGCTATGAAGTTATACACATATTTTTGTCAAGAAGCTGATCGCAGGAAACTGTTTCATACTGTTACAAATCCCGAAAAAAGAACAGTGCATGCATTAGGTTTGAGGTAAACGATCGTTTCGTCGATGGGTGCAAGAATCTGGAATGAAACCAACACGGGATAAGCAAACGGTAGGTAGAAAGGCAATTGTAGACAGCTTTGACAAGGATGTCATCAGACGAGTTATTATAAAAATGATGGATGCCAAAGAAACAGTGAGTGTAAGAAAACTGAGGGTTTTGTTGAGAAAGGACAATAACATAGAGCTATCCAAAACAACTTTGTGAAAAATTATAAGGACATTAGGCTTCACTTATAGAAAGTACAAGGGAGGTAGAAATATCCTTTGCGAGCAACCGCATTTAGGAGCCATGAGAAGCAGATACCTACGTGAAATAAGGGAAATGCGCAAAGAAAATTATGACATAGTGTATTTGGATGAAACGTGGATCAATGCGCACCACACAAGTGAAAAGGAATGGCAATCAATGGATGGAAAGATAAAACGTTATGTGACCAGTAGTAAAGGACAGCGTTTGGTCATAGCCCATGCTGGTAGTACTCATAATGGCTTACTACAGAATGCTGGGCTCGTGTTCGTATCAAAGCATACAGATAATAGGGATTATCATAATGAGATGAATGGTAATGTATTTAGAGATTGGCTCGAGAATACAGTACTTCCATCTCTTGATAGACCGGCTTGTCTAATCATGGACAATGCTTCATATCACAATGTTGTTGTCCAAGAAGACAAAATACCTACGGCATCGAGCCCAAAGGAAGCAATAAAGATATGGCTCCGAAGGGAAAATATACCATTTCCAGAAACATATTTCAAGCTACAGTTGTTGTCCCTTGTAAAACAGACGCAAAAAAAGCAAAAAATTTCAAATTGACAAGTTGATAGAAGAGCATGGTCATAGGTGATTGAGACTTCCGCCGTATCATTCTCATTTAAACCCTATAGAACTTGTGTGGACTAAAATTAAAGGACAAGTGGCAGCTGCCAATACTACATTCAAATTGTCTGACGTCAAGATACTAACCCAGTCCGCGCTATTAAATATTGATAAAAGTTATGGAAAAAATGTGAGGACTATGTGTTGAAAGAGGAAGAGGACTATTGGAGAAAGGATGGATTGAATTTTATGCAACCGAGAGCAATCATCAACCTACTGGAATCGTCCGACACAGATTAAGGTCTGAGCAGAGTATGCCCTGGCCATCCTCACTGTCAGCCCTACACAGATTGGAAGACTTGAAAAGGTACAAACCGAAGCCATGCGCATCATTTTGGACTGCACGAAAGACACCAGCTGTGTAGCAATGAGATACCTCCTTAACTTCCCGACAATGGAACACAGGATCAAGATCTGGAGAGCTCGTGCATTCTTAAAAATAAGTGCAGATGAGCAGCACCTCTGCATGACGCTATATTCAGAGAAAAGGGTGACAGACTAAAGAGGGGCAAATCATGGATGGGTCGGGCGGAAGATGTCGTCAGACAGGTCTGCAGTCTTACCAGTATCAACCCCGGCAAGGAATGGGTGCCGGTGCCTCCAGCTTTTAAGTGCACTTTCTCCTGCATTATCACACTCGACAGATGGTGCAGAGAGCAGAACCCAGTCGCTGTCAATGCAGAAGTCAACGCGCTCATCTATGAACACTCATATAGCCCCAAAGTGCTCATATATACAGATGGATCTGTTGTAAAGCAGCACAGAAGTGCGTGGGCATTTACAGCCCATTCAGCGGGCCGAACCGTTCAAGAATCCAGTGGTGCCCACTCTATGACCTCGAGCAGCATGACGATGGAGGTGATGGCAGTTACACAGGCTTTCATATGGCTGAAATCACAGCATTATACCAACGTGTGTGTACTAAGTGACTCAATGCGCATGATTCAGAAGACCGAAGCTGGATCTGTACGTAGACGGTGGACTGAGTCGCTGTGGAAGTCTGTTGTTCGTAAAGTCACCTTCATCTTCGTCCCGGGACATGCGGGAGTCGAGGGAAATGAACGAGCTGATAAACTGGCTGGCTCTGCACCCCCTGTAGATGGCCAGCCCATGGATCGTGCCGATGTTATTAACGTCCTTAAAGATATGGCGAGAACAGAGGACTTTGACGTCAGTGAATCCACATCGCTGTCCAGGATGAAAGACTTGGGAGTAAGAATTCGGCACGGCCAGATGCGAGAGGTACATCGGGAAAACAAGGCGCCTCGTCAACCAACACAGAACTGGCACTATTAGCCACCGGACGCTGATGCATATGCTGGGGGGAGGATCTGAGCACCTATGGACATGTCCGGAGTGCAATAAAGATACCCCAACTGATAACTGATAACTGAAGAAACAAGAAGGAAATGAAAAATAAGGTAAGAAATATATTCCTTCTACTTTCCTGTTAATTTACAAATTATTTACTCCGTGCCTCTGTAAATTCTCTGTCTTTACTAATATTACACATTGCACCCCTCTCGGGATTCTCCGTGGTGAAGTGGTCAAGCTGTCTGACTCGGGCTCCCAAGGCTGTATGTTCGATTCCGGGTCGCGTCCTTCATTTCACGAGTGCATTTTTTCGGAGACTCCCGAGGGTTGTCGCTGGAGCTACGGAGTTCGTGCTTTGTGCGACGCTTTCTGCGCTGCGGAAAGAAACTGAGCCATATGGGATAAACACCCGGTGCAATGCAGCCGACCCTGTCGATTTTAAGCTAATTCTTTCATTGCACCCACTCTCATACGAATCCGGATACGCCTTTGTGTCAACAGAATTGACATGTCTCACATTACCGTAAAAATAACTTCGTTAGCGAGAAATCACTAGTTGTTCAGCAAAAGATCAACTGAATGTCGGCGCTTTCAATGATTTAAGTTATTTTTGGACCTTTCAAAGACATATTCCTTGGGTGGGGGTAAATATAAGGCTGCTGGAAAAATTTCATAACGATGCAACAGACAGTTTTCAAAATAATTGATCGTGAATGAAGGCAACCAAATGTGGACATACTATAACTTTATATGAAATATAACACTGCAATATGCACCCGATGATATGCAGCGAAATATACTTGTTTAGGAATCGTGCGATGTATTATTTAATGTTATCGTTTCTCAGTTGATGGGAACTGGGGTACATGGGAGCCGTGGGCCTCCTGTTCTGTGACATGTGACAGGGGAACCACAGAGAGGAGAAGGTCATGTGACAGTCCCCCAGCCAATGAATGTGGCCAGAAGTGTTTGGGACGAGAATTTGAGACCAATGTTTGTGATACGGGGACAGATTGTGTTCGTTGCGGTAAGATTGTGTTATGTTATCTGTGACTGGTTGTTTGTGTGTATGTTTACATGAGATATGATTGGCTATGGACAGATTTTGTTAGGCGAATTTTGATTGTGGTAATTTGTAAATGGATGTAGGAAGGGATTAATTAAATATATGGAGATTTTGAGGGAAGCAACATACAAAGATAAATTATCACAAACATCAGAAAGAGGACAGTCTTCATTTTTGGCCACATATATGAGAATACACAAACTGGAAATTGTTGTGACAACTGGAAAAATTTTGGAAATAGAAATAGGGGAAGACATGACAGTCTTTTCTCATGGCACGTAAGGGAGTCAGCACACGAAATGATATATTCCGTTGAAGATCGCAAGACGTAGAGAAATATGATAACCCACTCCAATCGACATGGCACTTGATGATGGTGAATTCTTTATGGTAGGATATTGTCACATGATGTTCGGTGAGCATAAATAACGACGATTCTGATCCTGGGTTATCCAATGTCTCTTGCCGACCAGCAGTTTCAAGTGGCTATCAGTGATGTGTCTAATATAAGACAAGATTCGTAGTATCTGATTTTTTTTTTCAAGCCAGTGTGTCTACACACCTACGTTCTGCACTCACTCACTCACTCACTCACTCACTCACTCACTCACTCACTCACTCACTCACTCACTCACTCACTCACTCACTCACTCACTCACTCACTCACTCACTCACTCACTCACTCACTCACTCACGCATTCACTCACTCACGCATTCACTCACTCACGCATTCACTCACTCACGCATTCACTCGCTCACTCACTCTCCCATCTGCTTAGATGGGTGGTTGGGATGTGTGAGTGTGGGTGGGTAGATAGGAGATGTATGTGTTGATGAGTGGGTAAGGATGTTTGGGTGTTAGTGGTTGAGGGATAAGTACGTGTGTCTAGGGATGTGTGAGGGGATGAATGTATGGGTTGTGTTTGCGTGAATGGGAGGTGTGTGTTTGTGAATGGGGAATGTGTTGGTGGGTGGGGATGTGTGTGAGGGATGTTAGTATGGGTGGGGAGATTGTGCGTGGGTGGGGATGTGTGTGTATATGGGTAGGGGTGTGTGGTTAAGGGATGTGTGGCTGGGGGAATGGGTGGATGGAGGATGTGTGGTTGGGTGGAGGATGTGTGGTTGGGTAGAGGATGTGTGGGTGGGTGATTGTATATGAGTAAGGGTGTGTGGTTAAGGGATGTTTGGTTGGGGGATGGGTGGGTAGAGGATGTGTGGCTGGGTAGAGGATATGTGGGTGGGTGAGTGTGTGCAGGTTAGGAGACGGTGGGGGGTGTTTGTAGGTGTGGGCTCGGGATCTGTGAGTGGGCTGGGGGAGATGGGAGATTATGTGGGTGAGTGCGGAATTTGTGTGTGGGTAGGTGCGGATATGTGAGTTGACGGGGAGATGTGTGTGTGGCTGAGGAATGTGTGTTTGGTTGGGTGGAGGAGGATATTGGGTGAGTGATTGTTGATGGGAAATGGGACGGGTAGAGGATATGTGAGTGAGTGGGGAGATGTGTGTAGGTGGGGGATGTGTGGGTTATTGAATGTATGTGTGCTTTGGGTGTGGGTGTATGGGATGTGTGGTGGGTGAGAGGTGTGTGTGAGTGGGGAGATGTGTAGGTGTAGGGATGTGGTGGATGGGTGGGGGAATGTATTGTATGTGTGTGTGGTTGGGTGGGGGAGTTGGAGTGAATGGGGGATGTATGGGTGGGTGGTGGATGTGTCTCATAACATAGTAATATACATTGTTTATGTTTACAAAATTCATTTGACAATGTTTTTTTCCTATGCACTGTTGATGAAAGAAAGATGAGTGATTGGAAGGGCCGAATGTAAGACGGGCCTGCGTGCCCAATTTGTTACCCTTTGAAAATAAAGTCTGTTCATTCGTTCGTTCGTTCGTTCGTTCTCCATTTCACCCTCATTCCATCTTCCATTTCTTCATTTCTTACTACCTTCCTTACTCACTCTTTCACCCAGTGATTTCCTCTCTTACTGGGTTATCCTTCACTCACTCACTCACTCACTCACTCACTCACTCACTCACTCACTCACTCACTCACTCACTCACTCACTCACTCACTCACTCACTCACTCACTCACTCACTCATTCACTCACTCACTCACTCACTCTTGCTTTCTCCCACACACTAATTCCATCCCTTTCCCTCTTTCTCTCACTCACTAATTCACCCACTCAGCAACTCCCTTACTCCCATTCTCCTTTCATTACTCACTATCTGCCTGAGAACTTCCCTCTATCAATCCCTCCCTCCCAACTCACCTCCTCCTTCTCTCACTCTCCATCTTCTTCCCTCCCCACCCACTTTCTCCATCCCCCACTTACACTGAACCAATCTCCACATACCCCCACACACATATACACGCAGCCATCACATAAAGGCATAACATCATCACCAAGAGCCGTGCCAGCTGGTAAGGGCAATCAATCCTCCCATTCTCTATATAATGTAACGAAATGGTATTTTTATATTATGAGCACACACAATATAAATAAACACACATGCATACGTTATTAGGGCCTTAGTCCACGTAAACAATATAGCCAACCAGGAGTGGAGGGGTGGATGAAAATAATGCAGTAATATAACGAAAACTAAGACATGTATCTATACAGTACTGGGACTTTGCCGTGTTGACAGTTGGTAGTTTGTTACACTGTGATTTAAGAGAGGCATAATAACCTCTCCATAGCACAAAGCCTGGGTTGAACTGTAGAGACTTTGTGTTACCCATGCAGTATAATTCCTCTCTCGGCCTGTCTAGTTTACTGCAGAGGAAAGGAAACACCAATACGTCTGGAACAAGACAAGCTGCAGAAGCCGCCGAATCAGAAAATCTGTGTTCTAACTGTCCAGCTGTCGGAGCTTCGATCCTAGACCAGTTGCCGACTAAGGCGTAGGGCCATGGTATTTAATCTTTAGACTGCATTTCCTCGCACTAGGATAAGACTTGTAGCCTCCCAATTGCTCTCCTCCACCCGAAGCCGTTGGCACAATGTGGAGTATCGGGTTTAGTTAGCGCCGCCCAACATTCGGCTCTAACAGGGCCGGATTTAGACTTGATAAGGCCCTAAGCTATATTTGAAATATGGGGCCCTATAAGTCCAGATATTCTATGTCAGTGACAAATTGCTCACTCGGACAATATTTTTTGGGGACCCCACTTTCTTGGGGGCCCGAAGCTATAGCTTGTGTAGCTTATACGTAAATCCTGCACTGGGCTCTAACAGAAAATGGGTAGTACCGTCTACTGTCATACGATAGCTCAATTATATCTGATTAAAACCTGACAAATCATCAACACAGTAAGCATCAATAAAGCACAACAGCTGTCCGGAGTTTCGATAGTCAATAATTTTGTGAAGAAATCAAAACACATAGATAACACCGTCTTTCTTTACATTTCTCCATGTCCCCCTAATATTGCTTGTCACATCATGGTTCAGTTTGTCTGATCTCCTGATGTGAGTAAAAAACCGCATATGTTTCTTTTACCGATGATTACATGATGTCCATTTACAGTGGATGGGAGCTGGGGCGCATGGCAGTCTTGGAGTCCCTGTTCTGTGACATGTGACAGGGGTACCAGAGAGAGGAGAAGGTCATGTGATAGTCCCCCAGCCAATGAATGTGGTCAGCAGTGTTTCGGCAGAGAATTTGAAACCAATGTTTGTGAAACGGGAACAGATTGTGTTCGTTGCGGTAAGGTTTTGTTACGTTGATTGTGATTGGTTGTTAAATGTATTCTTACCCGAGATATAATTGATAGTTGAAAGGCTTTGTTATGAGACTCATGATTGAAGTAAATTTAGATTCATGATTGGAGTAAATTTAGATTCATGATTGGAGTACATTTTAACTGGATATAGGAAGGAATTTATTAACTTATTTGTGATAGGTCACGTGATCTTTGTTTTCCAGCTCAGAATTTGAGACTATATTCAACTATTTGCGACTGACTACGGTAAATTGATGGTACGTGAAGTGTGACCAATTGATAGCCGTTAGTCGAGGTTCTACCTTTACAGCAGTGAGTCACCCCATAATACTCCGTTCCTGTGCCAGCGAATATCATACACAATGCTTCTAATGTCACATGTTAAACATACATGTTGAACAGACAGCAATCCCGACAAAACCAACAACACGCAGACGCAATCGTGCATAAGGCCGCTGCCAGAATGCCAATACAACAGTCCGCTGCTAGAATTTCAGTTCATCGTCGATGGAAGTAGCAGTTACTAGAAAGCCCAGCAGTTGCACCCGTATTACTGCTTAAGGCAAACCAACTAGTTCACCTACAAACCACCTGCCTTTTATGTGAACATGCAGTGTTCACAATACAAACCACCACGGACAGATGAAAAAGCATTCCACACAAAATGAACAGCTCACAGTGTCGAACCAAGCTCTCAGCTCAGTAGGAGGGCGACGGAACTATGCACTACCAGCCCAACATGAGGAAAATGCATAAGTAAACCGTAGCTAGAATCAAACACACCCAAAGGCCTTAACGGATCGCAAGCAATTCTGTTTGTGGACTATTTAATCCCGAATCTGATTCACCATTTTAAAATGGCTATCATAAATGGTTCATATGTTTGAAGGATGGTCATATTATCATCACTCATCCATTCTGTCCACCCATATACCTATCTGGAGTCACTCACACACTTCTTCCTTCACTTCATCCTTCCTGGTCACACTTTCTCACTCACTCATTCACTCACCCACTCACTCACTCACTCACTCACTCACTTATTCACTCATTTTTTTAACACTCATGCAGTCACCCCCCCCCCCCTCCCCACAAACACACACACTCCTTACTTTCCTAACTCCTATGTTACCCACTCATTAACTTACTTCACTCATAACTCAATCATTCTCTCCCTCACTCCTCCATCCTTCTTTCTCTGTTTTTACCTCACCCCATATACTCTCCCGCTTACTCCCTCACCCGCTCGCCCACACCTTCCCTTTCTCACCCCTCCCTCCCTCACTCAGTATTTCATTCACTCATTTCTTGACTCGCTCCCTCTCTCTCTCTCTCTCTCTCTCTCTCTCTCTCACACACACACACACACACACACACACACACACACACACACACACACACACACACACACACACACACACAGAGACACACACACAGACATACACACATACACACATACATACATACACACGCACACACACACACACAAAGTTCAATGCAGATCGTCATCATCAAGTGCCGTGCCAAATAGACAGGGCGATCAAGTCATGCCACGTCATATTTTTTTAACCTTATTACAAAACTAATGAGGAAGAACGTGGAAGCGACATAAATGTGGCTCCTAAGACGAATGTTGCGAATTCCTTATACTGCCAGAATAACCAAGGACGATTGCCCGAAAGAGGCTAATGAAACTAGAACATTATTCAAAAATAAGAAAGAGACAAGCTGGTTTCTTTGGTCATGTGATGAGAAGAGAGGCATCGGAGAACATCGTGATTACTGGAAAGATTGAGCGGAAGAGATGCAGAGGCCGACCAAGAGAAATAATGTTGGATGTATTGCGACAATGGCATCGAGGAATATCATCATCAGAGTTGATTCAGAGCACCAAAGAACGAGATCCGTGGAGAGACATGAGACAGCTGGAAAGGCACTTTATGATGATCATGATTACAAAACTATCCACTATCATGTCTCTGCTTTCCTACGTCTCCTCAATAATCTTACCAATTGTCAGTGTTTCCCACTTCCTGATGTGCGTACACAGCATTGGTGTTTCTTTCTGACCTTTGTTTGATGTTGTCGTTACTCAGTGGATGGAAACTGGGGCGTATGGCAACCTTGGAGTCCCTGTTCAGTGACATGTGACAGGGGTACCCGAGAGAGGAGAAGGTCATGTGACAGTCCCCCAGCCAATGAATGTGGCCAGCAGTGTTCAGGCCGGGAGTTTGAAACCAATGTTTGTGAATCGGGGACAGATTGCATTCGCTGCGGTAAGCTTTTACTATGTTGATTGTGATTGGTTGTTTGAATGTATTCGTACATGAGTTATAATTGGCTGTTGAAAGTTTTTGTTATGTTGCTTGTGATTGGTTGTTTGAATGAATCCGTACACGAGTTATGATTGGTTGTTGACAGGTTCTGTTATGTGAAGTGGTCGCATGGAATGGTTAGGGCGTCATGCACACAATTACATGAGCGCAGTCGAACGATGGTTTGATATCGGTTCTCGACGTTCGCTACAAGAGGGGAAGACAGACCATCGATTCCTCCTACCACTCAGGATGACAAAATATGATGGTCCTTACACGTGACCCGGTCATTGTGTGTGTGTGTGTGTGTGTGTGTGTGTGTGTGTGTGTGTGTGTGTGTGTGTGGCTCGTCACTGAATGGTTGGGAACGCAATTCGAAATCTCGGGATCAAAACACAGCTTTGTGCAATTTGGAAGCAGACCGCCTTGCGTTGCTTTTCATACAATGGTATTAGTGTTTCTCGTTCAGGAAGCAGTGGCAAACTACTGAACATAAACTTGCAAAGAAATCATAAAAGTTAGCTGCATATCCTATTACAGGACGTCGCTGTCAACCCCAGCATGTTTTGGCTGTTTGTGATGTCCTGACAGAGTTTAGTAGTTTGCCATTGCTGTCTGAACAACAACACACATACATTTGAATGGAAACTAACGCACGACG
Source organism: Cepaea nemoralis (assembly GCA_014155875.1). Lineage (NCBI taxonomy): Eukaryota > Metazoa > Mollusca > Gastropoda > Stylommatophora > Helicidae > Cepaea > Cepaea nemoralis. The sequence continues at coordinate 31,881 of JACEFZ010019067.1, read as the reverse complement.
GTCTACTTCCAAATCGCCGGCAGCTGTGTAGAAGGCGGTTTGTGGGATTACGAATTGCGCCCGTATCTTCTTCGCAACAGAGCCGGCATGAAATCACACACAGCTACAAAATACTGGGGTTGATTGCGATGCCACGTAAAGGATATACAACTAACTTGTTTAAAAAAAAACATTAAAGTAATTTGTAATATTTTTGGAAGGTGTATATTAACTTCTTTGTGACACATTGTAGTGACCTTTGTTTTCTGGCTTGCAATTGTCAATACTGAAATTATAGTACACAATTTGTGATTGATTATGTTTTGATGTTGTTACGTGATGTGGTCATTTGATATTCAATAACGATTCCTTTTATGTTTTTAGTTCGCTCGTTTGAACTTGAGCATTGTCAACACTGAACTGATTTTTGCCTGTGTGACAGCTTTCCCTGTTACCAGTGTCCCTCGCCATCAGGCGAACCCACTCCGACTTCTGAGGTACTTGTAATTGACGTCCCCAAGTCATGGCGAGAAGTCGGCGTTTTAGCCTAACTGACTGCCGTGTACGGAGTGATCTCCCTAACTCGCCATTAGCGCACTTGAAATTTAAGAGCAAACGCTCCTAGTCATTTGGCCGTGAGGCTGCGAATTCTGATTCTGATCTTTTCTATCGCGTTTGCTATCCTGCATGATGAAGTGACTTACAGATGTTCCTCTAATGTAAGATATATAATGTAGGACAGGTTATAATGATACACACAGGATTAAAAAACAGACGTGTCTAGTCCACAACAAGGAGACAGATGAATAACTTATATTTTTATATTATCATGTAGAGGGTTTTTATGTAGTTGTATCGGTGTGTGTTAGTGTTTTGTGTGCTGACGAAGGCTTTCACCGCAACGCCGATTTTGTTACTTTTCATGGTTCTTTAGTATAGCTTACCGTCTACTTCTCGTTGTTTTTAGTGATTTATCTAAGAAAGATGAGTGTAAATGCAGTATCTATCTATTACGTCCTTCTACATATCTCTCTGCAGTTACTCACTCAATCCTTCCATGAATTCCTTAAACCTACGTCTACTCACTCAATCACTCACTCACTCACTCACTCACTCACTCACTCACTCACTCACTCACTCACCGACCGACCGACCCACCCACCCACTCACTCACTTACTCACTCCCCCTCTCTCAGGGGACTCACTCACATCCTTTATCAGTCACACACTCGCTCACTCACGCATTCACATATCCTCACATAGATACATACATCTACTGGTTAACTGCTTATCCTTATCATCATCATTATCATCATCATCATCGTTATCAAGTGCCCTGTCTACTAGTGAGGGAAATCCCGTTTCTCCACAACTCGCATTCTCTATCGCTATATATCAACTCAAACGACGTCACCTTCCGTATGTTATTACAAAACTGTTCAGTATCGTCTCTCTTTGCTTCTCTTCGTCACCCTTTAATCTTACCAGTTGTCACATTATGATGCAGTTTGTTCCACCTCTTTATGTTTCTTTCCGATACGTTTTTTTAAAAAAAATGTTTTTAAAAAATATCGCCCGCTTTGAACTCAAGCACAGTCCATTCACGAGCTACTATTCCTAGTGGACTAGACTAATGCTTGCGTGTGGATTAGCTTTCCCTGTTACCAGTGTCCCTCGCCACTAGGCGAACCCACTCAGACATCTGAGATTCTTGTAATTTACTCCCCCACGTCAAGGACGAGAAGTCAACATTGTAGTCCAACTGACCGGTGTAGGGGGTTGAATGAACCCACTAGCTCGGCAACGGCTCAGTTGTAGAACGAGCGTTCTTATCCATTCGGCCACGCTGTCCTGACATTTATTTGATGGTTTCGTTTCTCAGTGGATGGCAATTGGGGTACCTGGCAGTCTTGGGGTCAATGTTCTGTGACCTGCGGTAGGGGTACCCGAGAGAGGAGGAGGTTATGTGACAGTCCCCCGGCCAATGAATGTGGCCAGCGGTGTTCAGGCAGGGAGTTTGAAACCAATGTTTGTGAAACAGGGACAGACTGCGTTCAGTGCGGTAAGACATTGCTGTCTTAGTCTGTGATTGGTTGATGAAATGTGTTACGTGATATGTGATTGGTGGTTGAGATATTTTTTTAATCTGATTTGCGGCTGGCTGTTGGATTATTTTTGTCGTGTGATTTGTGATTGGCTGTTGGAATATTTTGTTACGTGATTTGTGATTGGCTGATGAAATATTTTATGGGCTTTGTGATCTACTGGTCAGATATATCCCAATAAAGTTAAAAAAAAATTACCATATTCCATAATATTCCATATCTTATGGAATTTGTCGTTGGAATATTTTATGCGATTTGTCATTGGTTGTTGGAATATTTTGTTATTAATGTACCCAAACAATGAAGAATTCCTCTTTCTGTTTATGATACGTTATCTTTGCCACTTAGCCTCTCTCAAAATGCCCAGATTTTTTGCTGTCCAAGGAATTTTCAGCATTCTTCTATAAAATCAAATCTCCAAAATCTGCAGATATGTTTTTCGCCTGTTTACTACTTGTCCAGGATTCGCAGCCATTTGTTAGATCTGGTTCTATATAACATGCAAGAGCTTTTTGTCGAGTCTCCAAAGACAAGGACTTATTGTATAAAATATTCTTCATTTCAAAGACATGTTTACTTGCCCTATTATATTCCTCATCTCTGTAATTTTATCTTTCATCTGATATTATCCATGTACCTAGATATTTGAATTTTGAATAACATCACTTATAAACACTACATTATTCAGTTATAATTTATAAAATAGCGATAGCATAACAAGCTGTGTATAACTGGATCTCCATCACAGTAAATGGAAACTGGGGATCTTGGAGCTCCTGGTCGGCGTGCCCTGTATCCTGTGGTGATGCGGTGTTGGAGCGAAGAAGACAGTGCAACAATCCACCCCCAAATGTCTGTGGACTGCCATGTGCTGGCCCAGCAGAGGACAGCAGATTGGAGCGCTGTGGCCCACCTGAAAGTGAGTGCTGTAGATCAAGTAGTCTGCTGCATCCTCGAGTTGATCCATTGGTGAACGTGTATTCGGGAAAGGGGAAAGGGGGGGGGGAGAGAGAGAGAGAGAGAGAGAGAGAGAGAGAGAGAGAGAGAGAGAGAGAGAGAGAGAGAGAGAGAGAGAGAGAGAGAGAGACAACTGTCATGATCAACTTCTGCAGCCCGTGATGTTAATGGTGTAACATCATGTAGCAGCAGACCTGGATGGCACAGGCGGAAGTATCTATTCGTCAAGCTTGTGATCTAGAGACCATCATTCCTGAATAAGAAGAGTTCAGAGGTCACAGATTGTAAGAATTGTATGCATTGTTTGCCAGTGATGTCAGTTCTTAGCTCAACTCTGCTCAACTCAACTTTGCAGAAAGGTGCTTCCATTATGTAGCAGATCCATTGTCTAAATTCGCTTCAATCATGTTGCAGATCCATTGTAGAAAGTCACTTCCGTCATGTAGCTTGTCTATTGTAGTAAGTGGCTTCCATCACGAAGCAGATCCATTATATAAATTGTCTTCCACCATGTAGCAGATCCATTGTAGAAAGTCGCTTCCATCATGTGACAGATCCATTGTAGAAAGTCGCTTCCATCATGTGACAGATCCATTGTAGAAAGTCGCTACCATCATGTGACAGATCCATTGTAGAAAGTCGCTTCCATCATGTGACAGATCCATTGTAGAAAGTCGCTTCCATCATGTGACAGATCCATTGTAGAAAGTCGCTACCATCATGTAGCATATCCATTGTAAAAAATCGCTTCCATCAAGATTCTATCACTTGACAGATCCATTGTAGATAGTCGCTTCCATCATATGGCAGATCCATTGTAAATCGCTTCCATCGTGTGGAAGATCCATTGTAGAAATTCTCTTCCATCATGTATCAGATCCATTGTAGAAAATCGCTTCCATCATGTAGCTGATTTGGTGCAGAGAATTGCTTCCTTCATGTGACAGATCCACTGTAGAAAGTCGCTTCCAGTGATAAGTTGTAGAAAGTCGCTTCCATCATGTGACAGATCCATTGTACAAAATCGCTTTCAGCATGTAACAGATCCAATATAGAAGGACGCTTTCTTCGTGTAGCAGATCCATTGTAGAAAGTCGTTTCCATCATGTTGCAGATCGATTGTTGAAGGGCGCTTCCATCATATTGCAGATACGTTGTAGAAAGTCGCTTCCGACATGTGACCGATCCATTGTAGAAAGTCGCTTCCATCATGTGGTAGATCCATTGTAGAATGTCGATTCCATCACGTAGCAGATCCATTGTAGAAGGTTTCTTCCATCATGTAGCAGATACGTTGTAGAAAGTCGCTTCCATCATGTGACAGATCCATTGTAGAAAACCGCTTCCATCTGTGCAGATCCGTAGTATAAAGTAGCTTCCATCATGTAGCAGATCCATTATAGAAAGTCTCTTCCTTCGTGTGGTAGATCCATTGTAGAAAGTCGCTTCCATCATGTGGTAGATACATGGTAGAAAGTCGCTTCCATCATGTAGCAGATCCATTGTAGAAAGTCGCTTCCATTTGGATCTATGTAACATGCAACAATTCTTTTTACAACATCCAGTGACAAAGACTCATTGCATAACATCTTTTTCATGTAATAGAATGCAGGTTCTGTGTGTCATATTCTCTTCTTTATCTCTGTAACACATCTTCCATCAGATAATATCCACACACGGAGATATTTTGAATTTATGTGCTTGCCGCAAAATATAATCATCATCAGTCAGTGCCCTGCCGGCTGGCGTGGGCGATCATGCATATCCACAAATTGCGGTCTCCGACGGCATGGTCAATTCGTGTTTTGACTCCATTCCGTGCCATAACACTACTGTCATGAATCTTCTCCTGCTGCCTTCCTCTATATCTCTTTTCCCAAATTTTTGCGATTGTCACGACATGTTCTTCTCATAACGTGGCCAAAAAACGATGACTGCTTCTGTCTGATGTTTGTAATAAATTGTCTTTCTGACTTAGCTTCCCTCAAAATGTCCAGATTGCTGTTTTTGGCTGTCCGATTAATTTTCAGCAATCTTCTACACATCTTCAAGGCTTCCATGGATTTTTTCGCCTGTTTACTAATTGTCCAGGATTCGTAACCGTATGTTAAAATTAGTTCTATGTAACACGCAAGAACTTTCTGTCTAACTTCCAATGACAATGACTTATTGCACAAAAATAACATAACTTGTAGATATTTAATTATTAAATTATAATGTATAAAATAGCATTAGCGTACCAAGCTGTGTATAACTGGATCTCCATCTCAGTAAATGGAAACTGGGGATCTTGGAGCACCTGGTCGGCATGCCCTGTGTCATGTGGTGATGCGGTGTTGGAGCGAAGAAGACAGTGCAACAATCCATCCCCGAGTGTCTGTGGACTGCCATGTGCTGGCGCAGCAGAGGACAACAGATTGGAGCGCTGTGGCCCACCTGAAAGTGAGTGCTGTAGATCAAGTAGTCTGTTGCATCCGCGAGTTGTGTAGAATTGTTGCATTCTTCGGTGAGTTATTGTATGTTATATCTTTAAGTTGTGTAGAATTGTTGCATTCTTCGGTGAGTTATTGTATGTTATATCTTTAAGTTGTGTAGAATTGTTGCATTCTTCGGTGAGTTATTGTATGTTATATCTTTAAGTTGTGTAGAATTGTTGCATTCTTCGGTGAGTTATTGTATGTTATATCTTTAAGTTGTATAGAATTGTTGCATTCTTCGGTGAGTTATTGTATGTTATATCTTTAAGTTGTGTAGAATTGTTGCATTCTTCGGTGAGTTATTGTATGTTATATCTTTAAGTTGTGTAGAATTGTTGCATTCTTCGGTGAGTTATTGTATGTTATATCTTTAAGATGTGTAGAATTGTTGCATTCTTCAGTGAGTTATTGTATGTTATATCTTTAAGTTGTGTAGAATTGTTGCATTCTTCGGTGAGTTATTGTATGTTATATCTTTAAGTTGTATAGAATTGTTGCATTCTTCGGTGAGTTATTGTATGTTATATCTTTAAGTTGTGTAGAATTGTTGCATTCTTCGGTGAGTTATTGTATGTTATATCTTTAAGTTGTGTAGCATTGTTGCATTCTTCGGTGAGTTATTGTATGTTATATCTTTAAGTTGTGTAGAATTGTTGTTGTGCCAACGGCTTCGGGCGGAAGAGCGCAATTGGGAGGGTACAAGCCTTACCCTGGTGCGAGGAAATGCAAGCTAAAGACAAAATTGTCATGGCAGGGCAGACCAGGCCCTAAGCCTTGGTTGGCGACTGGTCTAGGATCGAAGCTCCGACAGGCGGACAGTTAGAGCATTGCTTTGCTGATCCGGCAGCTTCTGCAGCTTGTCTTGTTCCAGATGTAGGGGTGTTACCTTTCCTCTGGAGTGAACTAGGCAGGCCGAGAGAGGGATCATGCTGCATGGGCAACACATGATCTCTATATTTTAGCCCAGGCTTTGTGCTATGGAGAGGCAATAACTCCATCCCTGGTCTTAACTGGTCTCGGAATCAAAGCGAGAGGCAACTGTTACGGGTTATAAGTCCTTGTCAGTTGGCGTAGACATGGGGCGCCACGCGTTGCCTCTGACGGTGGGAGACACCTATAGGTGTCACTGATCAGCTACCGCCCGCCTCAAGCTGGGCAGCCCCCAGCCAATTGGGTGCTGATCCGCCACAGCCTGCCTGCTTCAATGGGTGCTTGGGGCTAGGACAAAATCTGAATCGCAGGCTGTAAAACCAATGCACCAGGTACAAACAAAAATAAAAATAGAAACCTCAAGCTACGGCTTGCAACCTGGAACGTGAGAACCATGTGTCCAGGATTTTCCACTGACTTGACCAATATTGCCGATGTGAGAAAAACGGCTGTGATTGATGCCGAACTCAATCATCTTAACATTGATATTGCTGGCCTGCAGGAGACTCGCCTCGCTGAGGAAGGGTCACTCAGGGAAAACAACTACACCTTATTCTGGAAGGGTAAAGGGCAGGCAGAAAAAAGGCAACACGGTGTGGGCTTTGCAGTGAAGAATTCGCTACTGGGAATGATTGAAATTCCAGCAGGAGGAAATGAAAGACTATTATCCCTGCGCTTGGCAACCTCTTGTGGGTTTGCCACCATTATTACTGCATATGCACCGACACTCGATTCTTCTGTTGATGTGAAGGATTTGTTCTATGAGGAGTTAGACTCCGTGATCAAGGCAGTTCCAAAATCTGACTACATTTATATGCTCGGTGATTTCAATGCTCGTGTGGGCAAGGACTCGAGTTCATGGCCAGTGTGCCTTGGAAAATACAACATCGGTCGCATGAATGAAAATGGGCAAAGGCTACTGGAGCATTGCACCAGTAATGACCTATGTATTACAAACTCTTTTTTTAAAACAAAAGAGATGCATAAGGTCACATGGAAACATCCAAGATCCGGCCATTGGCACCAGCTGGACTTCATCATCACACGGAGACAACATCTGAACTATATATCATTGACTCGTAGTTACCACAGTGCTGACTGTGATACGGATCATTCTTTGGTTGTTGCAAGGGTTAGACTGAGACCAAAGAGAATCTACACAGCTAAACACAAATCTAGCCCCAGGATTAATATTATTAACACTCATGATCCTGAAAAGTGCTTTCAGTTTCAACAGCAACTTGAAGACGCTTTCACTGATACACCAGAAAATTGTACAGTAAATGAAAAGTGGGGTCAAATTAAGGAAACTCTTTATAAAACTGCCGTAGGGGTTTACGGCACTGTGGATCATAAGAGGCAGGACTGGTTTGCGGCCAACAGCAACAGACTCTGCAGCCCTTGATTGATAAGAAGAAGAAAGCTCTCTTAAGAAACAAGGAAAGACCAACGCGTAACACTCTGCGTGAGCTAAGGCAAGCTAGGAATGATGTGCAAAAACCTGCCAGGCAGTGTGCAAATGATTATTGGATCAAGTTATGTGAGTCCATTCAAATCGCAAGTGATAAGGGAGACATAAGAAGCATGTATGAAGGAATAAAGAAAGCCTGTGGTCCAGTGATCAAAAGAAGTGCACCATTGAAAACCTTGACTGGAGAAATCATCATTGATAAGAAACAGCAGATGGACAGATGGGTAGAGCACTATTTGGAGCTTTACTCAAGTGAGACCAAACTAGCGGATGATGCCCTCAACGCCATAGAGGCTCTACCAACTCTTGACCACCTGGACACACTTCCCACCATAACAGAAGTTAAGTGTGCTATAAATGAACTTGCATCTGGCAAGGCTCCAGGTAAGGATGGGATTCCAATAGAGGTTATCAGGAGTGGGCAAGACACACTCACTCTACAGATCCACCAGCTAATAGAGTTATGGTGGCGAAAAGGACAAGTCCCACAGGATGTCAAAGATTCAAGCATCATAACACTGTACAAGAACAAGGGCGATCGGAGCGACTGCAACAACTATAGGGGTATCTCACTTCTGTGTATTGTTGGAAAAGTATTTGCCAGAATTGTTCTGCGCAGACTTCAAGTCCTAGGAGATCAAGTCTACCCCGAATCACAGTGTGGCTTTCGACAGAACCGGTCTACCACTGATATGATATTCTCATTGCGACAAATGCAAGAAAAATGCCGTGAACAGAATCAACCACTGTTTATTGCCTTCATCGACCTCACAAAGGCATTTGATTTGGTCAGTCGTGAGGGTCTGTTCAAGGCACTAAAGAAGATTGGCTGCCCACCAACTCTTCTGTCCATTGTGGAATCGTTCCACACAGGCATGAAGGGTATAATCAAGTTTGATGGTGCAACTTCTGAAGAATTTGAAATCAAGAGTGGAGTTAAGCAAGGTTGTGTACTAGCTCCCACCCTCTTTGGAATATACTTTTCACTTCTACTGAAATATGCATTTCGTGATCAGGATGGTGGTATATACATTCACTCACGCTCAGATGGCGGCCTCTACAATGCTCAGAGATTGAAGGCTAAGACCAAAATTAGGAGGGTACTGATCAGAGAGTTGCTTTTTGCAGATGATGCTGCAGTTACGACCCACTCTGAGGAAGAATTGCAATGTCTACTATCTGCATTCTCCAATGCTTGTTCTGAATTTGGTTTAACAATTAGCAAAAAGAAGACACAGATTATGTCACAAGGTGCACATAGGGTACCATCAATCTTTATTGACGACGCCGAACTAGAAATAGTAGACCATTTTACATATCTAGGATCAGTGGTAAATAGCAAATTATCCCTAGATCAGGAAATCAACATCCGGATTGGTAAGGCAGCAACAACAATGAACAGGTTAAGAAAAAGAGTCTGGGAGAACAGGAAGCTTACTGCCAAAACAAAAGTCCTTGTCTATCAAGCCTGTGTCCTTAGTACTCTTCTCTATGGCAGTGAAACCTGGACAACTTACTCACACCAAGAGAACAATTTAAACAGCTTTCATATGCGGTGTCTGCGAAGAATTCTTGGTATTAAGTGGCAAGACAAAATCACAAATACTGAAGTATTGGAAAGATCAGGTTGTGTGACAATTTATTCCATGCTCAGTCTTCGTAGACTTAGATGGATAGGACATCTTAGGAGGATGGATGATGGTAGAATACCAAAGGATATCTTTTTTGGTGAATTACAGATGGGTAAGAGATCTCAGGGTCGGCCTCTACTACGATACAAAGATGTGTGTAAGCGGGACATGATTGATACAGGCATTGATAATGCACATTGGGAGCAAGTCGCCGCTGAACGTGTTGCATGGAGGGCAAATATCAGAAATGGAATAAAGTCAAAGGAGAAAATTATTGCAGAAAAGTCACACACCAAGCGTTTGAGACGTAAGATGGTGCATGATGGTGGAAATGACCACGTGTTCACATGCACCCACTGTGAACGGACATTTACAGCGCAAATTGGCCTTATCAGTCACACTCGCTACCGCCATAGTTAAAAGTTATTATGCCTTTTTAAAGCACAAACTATCGTCTGTCAAGACGGCAAGGTGCCAATGAGTAGAATTGTTGCATTCTTCAGTGAATTATTGTACGTTATATCCTAAAGTTGTGTAGAATAGTTGCATCTTTCTGTGAGTTTGTGTATGTTACACCCTTAAGTTGTATAGAATAGATGCATCGTTTTGTCTGTTGCTGTTTGTTACATCAATGTGTTATGTAGAATAATTGCATCGTTTTGTCAGTTGCTGTTTGTTACATTCATGAGTTATATAAAATAGTTGCAATCTGCTGCGAATTGGTGTATGCGTTGTTGGTGTCTGTTATATCCATGAGTTGTGTAGAATAGTTGTAATCTTCAGGAATCCAAGCACTTTATCGGCGCTAGAGGACTTGCATTGAACGCAGTGGTGACTACATCGAAAAATGATACATTTGTTCTGTACTTTTTCAGAATATACTCTCTGTCTGTCTGTCTGTCTGTCTGTCTGTCTGTCTGTCTGTCTGTCTGTCTGTCTGTCTGTCTGTCTGTCTGTCTGTCTGTCTGTCTGTCCGTCCGTCCGTCCGTCCGTCCGTCCGTCCGTCCGTCCGTCCGTCCGTCCGTCCGTCCGTCCGTCCGTCCGTCCGTCTGTCTGTCTGTCTGTCTGTCTGTCTGTCTGTCTGTCTGTCTGTCTGTCTGTCTGTCTGTCTGTCTGTCTGTCTGTCACACACACACACACGCGCGCGCGCGCGAACATTTAAGGTTTTCAGTTGAAGCCCCCATGTATTACTCAGAAGTTTTCTCAATGTATGTTTTACCCATCACCAGAGTATAACCCCCACATCTCGGTGAACAGGTATTTGTGTAATTATCTCCACGCTCTATGCTACAAACGCCAAACCTGGCCAATGACATAAAAAGCGACAAAAACAATTACTACAACGGAAATAAGATTCCCGAGAAGAATACTCAACGTATCAAGAAGAGATAAAATCAGAAATAATGAAATTAGTAATCTTGCCAAGAAATCGCAAGCACCTAAATAATGCTTCAATGTCCTGTAAAGGATATGCAACTAACTTATCCCTGAATATCCACAGTCATTGGACAGTGGTCATCCTGGACAACGTGGTCGGACTGCAGTGTTTCCTGTGGCATCGGCTCGAGATTACGGTCTAGAACCTGCAGTAATCCAGCCCCGGCTTTGTGTGGCTCAGGCTGCCCAGGCCAGACCGATGAGCGAGTCACGTGTAGGGGAGTTGGTCTGTGTGGCTGTGGTAAGTATAAAATCTTGCATTTTCAATTTAAATTTTATATGTTGTGATAACTTATACTAGTATATGTGTGTGAAACGTTGACAATGAGTAAGCAAGCTGAGAAACATCTAATGGCAATGGAAATGTGGTTTCAGGGGGAAATGCAAAGAATACCATGGGCTGAAAGAAAAACTAATGAGTAAGTCCTACAAGAAAGAAATCAAAATTGTAAATTGATTAGAGAAATTAGATGCCGACAACAAGACTTTTTGTGGCACTTTATGAGGAGGAATAAGCCGGAAAACTTAGTGATAACTGACAAGATTGACGGAAGAAGTGCGAGGGGAAGACAGAGAGATATATACCTTGGTGGCTTGGCCATATTGCATAGTCGGGACAAGAACACAGAGCTGATCCAGGACTGGTGATCGTTTGAGTTGGGGCAAGAACACAGAGCTGATCCAGGACTGGTGATCGTTTGAGTTGGGGCAAGAACACAGAGCTGATCCAGGACTGGTGATCGTTTGAGTTGGGGCAAGAACACAGAGCTGATCCACGACTGGTGATCGTTTGAGTTGGGTCAAGAACCGGCATCGTGGCCCTCAGGACATGCTCCATCCTCATCTTCAACAACCAGCGAAGATGCCCAATAGTAATGGTATCAGTAGCAGTCAGTTTATGTGTCCGTCTGACCTTTCCTCGGAGTACCGGCCAGATCCTCTGATCACTCCCTGCAGCACCATTGTCTCCAGGAAGTGATGATCTATCTTCCGCACTATACTTACGATTCCAAAGGGCCCCAACAACACCTGCCTTAACATACACCAATACCCCACCGAGCGATACAGTCCCAGCCAATCTGTCAGCCTGTTCGTTTCCCACAAGACCACCATGTGCTGAGGAACAAATTCAACAGATGCTCTCTATTTGTGACTGTTGAATTGAAGCAGCTGATGGCTTGGTGACCGTTTGAGACGCTGAAACATGACCATCATGACTTATCAGCATGGCGGATGATGATGATGATACTGTAGTTAAATTCTTAGAATACGATGCGTCATGAAGAAATGTTGTGACGTTTAATGAAATCTGAACGTGGAAGAAAACATGAACAGCGTCATGACTCGGGTACTGACATACTCTGGCTATGTTAATTAAACACACGGTGGCTTGACAGAACAGTGATGGGAGGCCTGGTTCCTTGTAGAAGACACAGCGGTCGACCAGAGCGACAGTTAGCAGAAAAGTCAGGGATTATGTGGAAGCTGCAGAGATATGGTTGTTCAGGCGAATGATGAGAAGACCGAGGACACATTAGACAGAGCAATGAAGATATCTTGAAAGAAGTTAACTCAGGAAGAATAGTGCGGGATTGGTAGGGGTTCTGGGAGAACTCAAAACTGAGAGGGAAGTCCAGGAGAACTTTTAATTAGATAGCGGTGGGAACTATTAGCAGTATGGCTCTTCGCTTGTTGTTGAACGAGGGTATGGCGCGCGTATGGGAATGTCCCGGGTGCAGTGATGTTGGTTGTTAGCGCAACTCAGCTCAACGAAGAGAAATGATTACTCGTATCGGAAGCAGACAGTCCGCATTCTTTGCGGATGTCATGGGGGAGAAAACTAGAATACGTCGTAGCAACGGGAAAGGTGGAGGGAATATTAGGCAGCGGAAGACAAAGAGAGAAGGCTCTGGTCAGTTTGATATCATGGCATGGAAAAAGACAACAACCATCGATGTACTGAATGATTGGTAGCACACGAGACAGAAGGCTGTGGACAAACATGATCACCAAACGCCAGACAACGTGAACTATATATAAGAAGAAGGACTAACAATAATCTTCTACTGTTGTCTCACTTCTTTTTCCATGAAGCATCGTAGAGAGGAAGTCGATGTAGTTTTCTGTCTTTCGATTGTCTTCCCACTTGTGCTAAAGTCATATTTGATTTTTTTTTCAGTGTCTTTTACTCCATCAAGCCAACTTTTTCTGGGTCGTTTTTTCACCTTGTATCCCTATGTTCTCGCGTAGAAGGCTCTATTCGCTGGTTAATCTTGTTCTTTTTTAACTAAATGTCCGAACCATTTAATTCTTTGGTGTTCCATAAAGTCAGTAATCAGTGTTATACATCTATTCTTAGTTTCTCATGTGTCTCGATATCTCTTCTTGTTTTTTCTCCCAGCTGTGTTTCTTATGCATCTTGTATCTTACGATGTGATTTTACGACTGTATTTCTAGTACTGTCAATTTCTGGCATTGGTAACACAGCTTTGGGACGTATAAAGCATTTATCAGTTTCTTTTTTGTATGCATGATGGTATATGGTTGTTTTATGATAAATGCAATTTGATAAAAGTGTCATTTCATCAAAAGATGAACAGTTTGAAACACTGTAATAAGAAACAGGTTTGAGAAATGTACGTTTACTCTGAAATATCTACTCAAATGTGATGACGAAGATGTGTTTGACATTACACTGCGATGGCAGCTGGCCAACTTGACAGACCATAGCTGTGATGAAGTTGTATCTCTCCACAACACAAAGCCTGGGCTGAATTGTGGAGGCCATGTGTTGCCCATGCAGCATGATCACACTCTCCGGGCCTGCCTAGTTTACTCCAGAGGAAAGGTAACACCAATACTTCTGGAACAAGACAAGCTGCAGACGCCAACCAAGGCTTAGGGCCTGATCTGCCCTGGCATGACAAGTGGTCTTTTGGTTGTACGTATTTGCTGTAGGGTAAGGCGTGTATCCTCCCAATTGCGCTCCTCTCACCGAAGCCTTTGGCACAACGTGGGGTGTCAGGTTTGGTGAGCGCCGCCCAACATTCCGCGCTAACAGAAAGCAATAGTACCGTCTAATGTCAAACAGTAGCTGAGATCTATCTGACTAAGACCCCATCTGCTAATTTAAACACACCCGTTGACCATTTCTCCGAACTTGCAGAAGTGAAAGAATGGACAACTTGGGGATCGTGGAGCGCATGCAGTGCAACTTGTGGCTATGCAATCCGAAGCCGATCAAGGACGTGTGTTGTTGTACAGCCTGGAAATGATTGCGGTTCCAACTGTGCAGGCAGCCAGCAGGAAGATGTGCAATGTGCTGGATTGGTCAGTTGTCCTGGTGAGTGAATGCAATTGTTGTAACTGATAAATCATTGACTACTATATTTTGTTCAATACCTGTGGTAATTCCTTTATTTTGTTTTCTTAGCCCGTTTTGAACTCAAGCGAAGTCCATTCACGTGCTACTGCTACTAGTGCTCTGGACTGATTTTTTTTGCGCGTGGATTAGCTTTCAATATTACCAGTGTCCCTCGCCATCAGGCGAACCCACTCCAACTTCTGAGGTACTTGTAATTTATGTCCCCAAGTCGAGGACAAGAAGACAACAATTTAGTCCAAATGACCAATGTAGGGATTGAACCCGCTACTTTGGTATCAGTATCACACCGCATCTCTAAGAACGAGCTATCTTATCCATTCAGCCATGCTGACCTCCCTAAATGAAAAAACGCTACTGACATTTTAATTTACATCTGTGCTCAAATGCAAAAGTCTGTGCTTGATAGGATAAAATAAGAAAGCAAACAAAAAGGGCTGACGGAGCTAACAAACCCTGGAAGGAAATCCATCTACGGGAGGGGCACATCTAATGTCAAACAACCCTGCCTTGTGGAAGTCAGAACAAAGGCTAGGACATCTAAACCTGATAGAAAATATGGGCAGGCAGAGCCCACAAGCGCGGGAAGGCAATCTTCCATGGGAGGAGGGATCCAGAAAAGAAACCTCAACTGTTGAAGACGTAAGATGTTGACCAAAGAGACACGGGACAAGAAGTGGACATCTATGCATTACAATGAGTGCTATGCACCACGCATAGCAAACATTGATCTCAGAACAAAAAGAAGAACTAGAAGAAGAAGAACAAGAAGAAGAAGAGGAGGAGGAAGAAGAAGAACAAGATGAACAAGAAGAAGAAGAAGAAGAAGCAGAAGAAGAAGCAGAAGAAGAAGAAGAAGAAGAAGAAGAAGAAGAAGAAGAAGAAAAAGAAGAAGAAGAGGAAGACGGAGAAGGAGATGTGATTGCTATCATGAATTTAGTGATTAACTTTGACTTATTTGCTGATTTACTATGGCACTTCAGTGATTTAAAGGTGAACTTTCCCAACGCTTCTAAACATATTGGATATATATGGTTGTTGTTGTCTTACAAATATGCCGTTGGGTGTCGTGGGAAGGAGTTATTGAAGTTCCAGCGCCTGTGACTAGCGCCTTTAGTAGATGTATAATGGGGCTTTGGGGCCAAAAGGTCGGTGGCACCACAGGAGCGCCAAAACAACAGCCCCCTAGGGATCCAACCCCCGGGGCCCCGCCCCGGGGCGCACACCAAGCGGTGAACCGTCCCGGAGCGCTACTTAGAGCTATAGTATTGTATGGGGTACACACCATGGACACACATCAGTGGTTAAAAGCGAATCCAACACGACAGCGTATGTACTGTTGGAGGAATGCTGAAGGTGAGTGGACCCACTACCACCCCCCCAGGGGTTTGGTGCAACTACCAAAGATTTGAAGAGTCGCGCAGGGGACGTCGTCGTATTATAATGCACCACCGCAAGTGAATTAGAGCTACAACCTCCCAGGGTATATTAAGATGAATGGTTGTGAGTGGCTCAAACTCGGCACAGAGCAGCGCTGCGGCCGGTCTTGTGTTGGTCTTTTCTGTTCAAGGCACAATGCACAGGCGAAGCGGGGCGTGACCATAGAAGAGTGTATATTCTGTGAGAGGGGGGTTAAGCGTCCTTATGAGATGTGCGAGCGTTGTACGCTAGATGCCTTCCATAGGATGATTTGGAAGTTTGAGAGAAAGACCAACATCAAGCTGCGTCCATATAAAGGTATGAAGCTAGATTCTGATACCCAACCGGATTGTGTTTTAGAGACATGCCTACTTGCCAGTGGTTCAAGAGCCCCACAACATTTTGTGGAAAGCCCTCAAGACGACGCTTTTGCGACTATCATCTCCGGATCATACAACGCCAAGGTAGAAGAATAAGTGGGGGAACTATAATCATTCATACTCCTTGGGGTTGGAGGTCCTTAGGAGTTCCACCAGACTGTTTGGAAACAATCGCTGAGGAGGATGTGCAGAACGGGTGAATGTCTAGCCTGTCAATTTGAAGCTGACTGGGATAGTGAACCGTGGAGCAGCGATGTATCGGTGGCTGCACGATGTATGGTTCTGCAACATACATAGCACCCTTTTCGCTCTGGATAAAACCAAACTTGCGCGCCAGTCAACACACTTCCGCTTAAAACGATCACGCCGGAAGTAGCGTGACTGAACGGAGCAAGCGTGATCGTTTTGTTTCTGCGTGACAAGTTTTATGAGCCGCGCGAGCGGGACAATTTTTTCTCGCTAAGAAAATTGCGCGGCCCAGATACTCGAGCGGAGTTCAGAATTAGAGACTAGCGACTCAAACTTAAAATGAAGAATTGTAAGTGGCTTGTGCATGAAGGGGCCTCGATCCGGTGCGATCGCAGGTGCCGCGGCGAGTTCTGTTACAAACACCTCCAACTACTTAAAAAGGGTAGGAATGTGTTTGGGTGCACTATCTGTAATACAGTAGTACAGCAACCGTTCGATATGTGCCACACTTGCGATAGCGAACTAGCTGAGCGCTATGTGGCTCTGACAAGAGATTTGCCAGAAGACATAGACGATCCCTTCTTCATGGAGAAATTCATCGAGGTGAAAGAGGCTATGAAAAAAGAGCGCACAGTCTAGCAGGCTACCTAGCGGGCAGGCTTTCTGACTGGTGGGGTGAAGTCAGAAAGCTCTTTTTTCAGGTGCAAGTCGGCAGAAACTTTGCGCCGAATTTCAGCCTGCAGTTGCCGAAATTTCACTGATTCATTCAGAATTAATTTAAATTCTGCATCAGAAATTTCCTGGTCCTGCAAGGCCGCCGAGACAAGATCGGAGATTGTTGAAAGTTTAGATTCAACCAAAATCCTGATTTCGTCATGCTTCTTGGCTTTAAGTGCGCATCTGTGAGCCGCCAACTTGCCGGCCGCCCCCAATAGCCCACAATCGAGAGCGCCTATCTCTAGGCCGAAGACAACTGGGACCGCAATGGCAGTCGACAGAAGCCCCACACTCACTGTAAGCAGTGCTGTATCAATCCCATCCAAGACATTCACAACCCGGTGGTACTTCTTATACAACAGAGACCGTTTTTCTTGCTCAGCCTCCAAGCTTTTCTGCAGTCTGGTGATCTCTTGAAGGCGAAAGGCCTGGTCGGGCGCCATTGTATATTAACCACACGCATCCATATATTCAATTTGTGGTGATACGTTTTGAATCCTCCTCAGTGACAGGGTTGTGGGTATACACAAGTTTTACAAGATGAATCCACGGCGAAACCTTAACTTCTCTCAGATTGATGGTATCAACACCCTTAGCATCCTTAAGTATGTTGACTGCAATTCGGTCATCAGTAACTTCCACTTTTCCGCCGAAAGTAATAATAACCCAACCCTCCGCCCTGCGAGCCAGAGATTTTACTAGAAGGCCTGGCATAACATCCCCCCAATTTGTAAAAGGCCCATCCATAAGAAGGAGCTTGATATATAGGGTGCTCCCTGGGATAGGGCGATCGATATATTCAGGCCTGGGCCGGCTGTTCACCACCAAACTAAGGGTGTAAACATTATCATCACCTCTAAGGTAGAACTGACCTGCCTCATAGCCGACATATACCCCATCAACAATGCTAAGTATACATGGTAGTACTCCCATGTTTGTAAGGTGGCTGGGTTTAGTACCTGACCACCCAATATAGGGATTTTGTACCACAAACCACAACGGCCAGTCAGAGGCACCGAATCGACCTTCCAAATAATTTTTTGTATTGGTCCAGTACCCCTTAACTCTAGTCTGTTCATCTAACAACGCAGCCCTATGTCGCCCATCAACATATTTTTTAGTGACCACATCTTGTTCTCCAACCGGTTCAGCGACATTGGTGATTCTATGGGTGCCCATATTGAGTTCCTCTGTCATCGTTTCCCGTTTAGAGAGTCGCTCCGTAAAACCACGCGTAGCAGCATCACTAGGTCCCGAAGGCTCCCCCACATTAGTGAGGCGAAACCCACCCATGGATAGTGTACCTTGCATAGTGTCCCCATACTTGCTCACGAGCCCAGCTCGACTAAGCTGGACAATGGCCCCTCCGTTGCACTTTCCAACAGACATGGTCTATACCATACACAGTATTATGTCTTCAAATTGCTGCCCGCCCGCCAGCCCACGAAGCACATGAAGACATAAATGACCACAGATCACATCGTCTGCCCTCTGCAACTGAAAAGTTTGGGTGCGCACGGGGCACCCTAGATAATCCAGGATCTCCTGGGGTGGGTCAAGCCCGAAACTGTCGAAGTAAACCGCCATAGGCCCCGCCTTGTAATAAGCCACCCAGTGGGTCCCCTCACCCTCTGATGAGTCTAGATTGACAATCCCACATTCCGGGCTGTGTAGAGCTGCGGGAAGACCATTGCGCATAAACACACCGCGGAAGTGGGGTATATCCTTAGCCGCCTTCTCAATATCAAAGTTGCTTAATGCTTCTTTTTTTCTCATCCCCTTACCACCTCTAGCCAGGTACACACCCTTACCCCCCACCCCCAGCATGTCCCTAAGACCTGGCTGGTTGGCCAACACCAACTTCAAAATATCCTCTCCTAAACCCCCCAGCTTAGGCCGCCCGGCCAGCGCCAACTTCATAACATCCTCCCCGAAACCCTGAGCCTTCCTCGCGCGGCCAACTTGCTCAATACTGCGAGACACACCACCCACTTCACGCATCACCCTACCCAGAAGGTCATCCCCAAAACCCCGACCCTCCATCGCCCGGTTATGACGAGCCTGATCAACTGCCTGTGCCACACCAGCAGCTCCACCCATCAAGCCCCCCAGACCACCCAGCCAGGGGAGCGCCTTAGCCAAGAGAGGGATCATAGCCCCCAAGGCGGGGAAAAACCCACCCACCTTAACCATCTTTTTGATCTGGCTCTTCGAGAAGGCCAGCTCAGCCCCAGAACCCGCAGCAACATTCTTCTTAATGTGGTTAATCTGACGCTGGGTCAGGCCGACCTTATCAGCACCATGCAACTGTCCCACACCCAAGCGTAGGGTGGCACCAGTGCCGTCTTTCGCCGCCTTGACCAACGTCTCTTTCTGCCCCGGAGAGAGGCTCAACCCATACGATACCAGCGCCATAGTTATCTCAGTATACCTCAAGTGTTTAATTCAAGACAGTAGTAACTTCCTGCATCAGATTCCAAGAACAGAGACTTATCTGCGATGATCACAGCGAAAGCCTTGGTGTCTGCAGGCACAGCAACATCGAACTCCACCTGAGAGTGATAGCTTGAACAGCGTTCTTTATGGCCTCAGACTGGGCCCGCAAATCAATAACATGTATGGGGTAGAGGGCCACGAAATCTATAGGACTCACCAGGTTGGACGACTCCCGGCTGGTAATACCATAGAACGCCTCCTTGAAGTCTGCAAAAGCTTTGTAGGCCCGAGAGGTTCTATACTCAGCGAAGTCAACATTCAGATCCACTAGGGGGTAGCGTGCGCTGTTGATCAGGGCGTGAATATTCTTCACCCGCACATGATCAAATATGGCATTGTTCTTCACCTGATCATTTTCACGAGCTGTTTGAAAAGCCACCAGAATCCACCGAGGCTTCTCTGTTTGGGATTTAACTCCCAACTGCCAGGTGAAGGATGTGGACTGCGGCACTGCCAAACTATCACACTGTAAGGTGCGGAAAGCTACAGGCACACTAACTTTATTCTCTATCAGAGTCATGAGCGAGCTCATATAGGACAGAGAGGGAATAACGTGAGGCATCATCCAGGCGATCTTGGACAGTTCGATTTTGCCCTCAGGTGGGGGAACCACAGCGGTTACGGCAGCTCTACCTTCCGCAGCGGGCACAGCAGCCCGTGTGAAACTACTGCGATGGATGACCTGAGCGTCGTTCTGGCGATCTAGCAGTAGGGACTGCTTTACACCATAGAGCACCTTCTGATAATCATTACAAAACCCAAAGAAGTATTTGAGTGGGACACAGAAACTGAACATGCCAGGAGTTTGGGGTTTCTTCATAATGATAAGCTGCCGCCTTTCCCAACCCGCATTCCCTGCCGCAGCATCCCCCACATCTGAGTCCTTATGCCAACACATATTGAGGCCTTCACCCCAAGCAAAGTCCGCCCCACACGATAGAAGGGTCATCATAGTGGTGGCCTGCCCAGGATATGACACATCATCAATGGTGTTGTTGTTGAGTTGGTAACGTATTTTGTTGAACATGAACGCGACCGCATTGTTAACCAAAGCTACCAGACTATTCGCATCATAGTGTTCCTCTCGAAACGATCTGAGCCGGCCTTCTACAAGAAGATAGCTCTTGGAAGGGCAAGTGAAGGTATCCTGAGCGTGTATATCAATCTGGATGGTGTTATTCTGGTTGAGGGCAGCAGGGTTCTGCGACTCATACTCCCGATACTCAAAGGATTCAATACCCTCATCGGTATGTACAGGCTCGGTAATTTCAAGCATGGAAGTGCGTTGCTCGTCCATGGTGATATTATAAACGTCTAGACTTATCTCTAATTGTCTTGAAACCTCCTCCCCGGCTGGCGATATCCAACGCCTCCAGACTGGGCTGGACATCAGGCTGGACAGCGAGCTGGATAGTGGGCTGGACTGCGAGCTGCTTCAAAACTTCAGCGCTCTTAGCTGTGAGTTCCCTCTTCAGCTGGGGCGGCAAAGGCTTGAGCGCGTCCACCAGCTTCTTGGCAGCCGCGCCTGCGGAGGCCACAGACTCCGTCGTCTTGGCCACATTCCTAACTAAGGGGCTGCTAACAAATTTGGCAACTTTACTGACGGCGCTGGGTATCACCTTAGCACCTGAAGAGACCAGACTTCCAACCGCCCGAGCTGCCGAGCCCAACCAATCGAACATCCCCCCACCTACCCGTCTCCGACGTCTTGGGAAAACATACATGGTTACACACTGCGAATATGTAGCCTTATAGTAATTTGCTCACCTCTAAAGTTTAATTGTGCACCGTCATGGTCAGTCAACCAGACGCGTATGCTGTGTATACTACCAGCTTGGGTGATAGGGAGGTAGACAGCTGTTCTGGGAGACTCTAAGATCTTATAGCCAGGGCACACATTGGGGAAGAATGAGTAGATGGTGGGGTGGGATCCCCCACCGAGGTAAGACCCACTCACCACATTGCAATTGACCAGAATGCTATTCACGTGGAAGATGTCAATGGGTTTCTCCCCTTCTTTATAGCCCTTAGTCAGTATTTGTGGGTCGAACCCCAGTATTTTTCGCAAAGTTGAAGCACCCATATCAACCTCATAGTCGGGGCTGGTTATCTTTACAAAAGCCCGAAGGGTTGAAGGGTTGGGTCCTATGGCGATGTAATACTTCTCCTCAGCCTTCTCATTCCAATCCTTGGCCTCCTCCATCTTTCTTTGAATCTCTCTATTGATCTGGGCGAGCTCATAAGCCCCCTCTTCTATAGTGATAGTTTTCCACTCCTTCTTTTCCACACGGTAGACAAAAGTATTGTTGGTGGAGTTAACATTGCTGATGGAGTTGTAGGTCTCTAGATTCAGCAAGGCCAGCTCGTATGACTTCTGGGGGTCAAGGTACAGCGCTGGGGAGTAGTAGGTTGTCCAGTCGCTTTTATCCGACGTTACCACCAGGGACATATTCTCCTTCGGTGCGAGTCGCACCTCCATCGCTGCGAGCCGGTCGCGGATGTCCTTCAACACTTGAAGCTCCATGTTTAATGAACAAAGATTCTTCTGTTCAACTTGATGGCCTGTTCCGTAGAGATCACTCCACTACGCATAAGCTCATCCAGTATCGCAGTTATTTCTGTGTCAACACCCGTATTCCCCGCCTCCTTCGAAGCTACTAACAAGGCTAGGCGCTCCACCAGAGTGTTGGGGTCGTTGTAGTATAACACACCACTACCTCGGATTAGTCCGTATTTTTTTCCCTTTCTGTTATAGACTGGTATTTTGGCAAGTTGAGCCAGCCGGCTAAATGTCTCAACAGCTTGTGGGGTGTATTGCTTTGCTTTGATGAACCGCTTGGTTAGGAGATCGTACAGCGTCTCATCTGCTGGAGCCGACAATACTAGGGTGTCCCCGTCAAAAGCTTGCAACCGGCCCGCAGCCAGAGCTGCGGGATCAATAGTTAGGGTGCCGAATTTGCTCCCTCGGAGTTTCAACCCTTGCCCACGGACGATAACCTCTTGTCGATTGTCCAATATAGTTTTAACACGCTCCCTGAATGCTTGTATAGCTGCAATATCTCGATCTATTTGTTAAATCTCCTCCCTAGTGACGCCGGCCCTCCTCTTCTTCCCACCGAGCGTGTTTGAATTGAGTTTTGCGGTGGTATCAAGGATGCCGCGAAGTACATCATCCGACTCATTGAGGAGCGTGCTAGGCATTGGGTACTTATATTTCCCACTAACGATTTCCCCGTCCAAGCCCTGATCTACATCAATTATAATAGGTCCTGAAAGGGGGGGGGGCAGCCTCAAACACTGGGGCTATGGCCTCCTCTGCTCTGGCCTCCTCTGCTCTGGCCTCCTCCAGGGCTCTGGCTCTGTCCTCAATGGCCCTGTTCAATGCCACAATGGCCTGAGCTAGATCGTTAGCTTGTTTGTTTGTCCGTCTAGCCAATTCACCGGTCTGTTTGTCTGCTATTTTAGCCAACTCACCGGTCTGAGCTTTGATGATTTGGCTTATTGTCCCTGTTTGTTGTGCTGACCTATCTACTACAGTTTTAGTAATTGGTGTGAAGAGTTTGGCTGCCTCCTGTTGTAAATCTGCTTCCCCCACCCTCTCCGCCAGAAACCGTTGCTTCAGGCGGTCCCGACGCGCTAGATAATCCTTCACAAAGGCGTTACGCTTTGCTTGGTTAGTCACATCAGCCCACATGTTGTTGCTATCGCAATGACATATATATCTAAATAGAAGACTTTGGGATATAGAACCGATCGAACCCACATCGGTATTTGCCATCGTGGGCCTTGCTGGACAGGTCGATTACTGCGAAACCATAAGGCTTGCTAGTGCACTCTGTGAAGAACTCCCTGAATTCATCAATGGGCATATCACCACCAACATAGGAGTCGTGGATGGCACGCAGGTTCTTCGTGTCTTGGTTGAAGATCACCAATAGATTAGCATTGTCGCGGATGGCCTGCTTGGGAATTCTGAAGAAGCTCTGGGTTAGGTAGAATGTGTCGGCACCGCCGTGCCGGCCCTGGCAGAAGTACTTCTCGATCGGCCCCTGCTTCTCCAGCATGACATCGTCAAAGACCATGACAGCTCTCTCTTCAGGGTTCAGGTCCTCGACGGGGATGATGTCTTCGGCTGAGCTATGACAGGAGGAAATATTTTGCCCCGCGACCTCCCCGACAGACTCGGCCCAATCCTGGAGGAACTGGTACTTGTCCTGCCCCAAAGACTTCGAGTACAGGTGCAGCCGGTCATAGTTTAGGTAGCCCGGCTTCAGTAGTAGGTTGAGCATCATGTTTGTTTTTTCGCACCCCGATGGCCCGCACACAACACAACGAACGGTGTCCGGCAGCAGCCAGTGGTGGTGGTGGCGGGCTTTGTCCTCAAGGTCGAAGTTGGTTATCTCCATTTTAAATATATACACATTTGCAATATCTTCAATATGTATTGCCTGCGTTGTAAGAAGCAGACTCCTACGCTGGAGGAGTCGGAGGTTGTGCTGAAAAATCGTCGAATAACCAAGCGCGGTCTCTGTGAAGTTTGTGGTGCTAAGAAGAGCCAGATTGTTGGTATGGGGCTCCTCAACAAAGCACTGAATATGTTGCCTTTGCCTGAGCTGCATATGAAGCTGCCTGAGGGCGTCAGCTCTGAGGATGTTCCTGGGGGCTCGTTCCAGAATACAGGGAAATATAGCTACTGCGGCCCTTTCACTAAACTAGATAAGCGGATGGCCCAAGGCTATGAGGGGGCCAACACACTCGACCGCGCCTGCAAGGCTCACGACATTGCTTATGCGGCTCATAGCGATACAGCTAACCGCAACGTTGCTGATGATGTCCTAGCCGCGGCGGCTGAAAATATTGCAGCGTCTGGTGGCGCCCCCGACTGGGAGAGGCGCGATGCTCGCATAGTCTCGGCCCTGATGTCGGCCAAGAGCCGCTTTGGTATGGGCGTGCCCTCGTTTTGAATATATAGACATCTGCAGTATATCAATATGTATTGTTTTCGGTGTAAGAGACAGACCCCCACTAAGGGTGGGACGATTAGCAAGATGAAGAATGGACGGTCGGTTAAGCGTGGCACCTGCATTGTGTGTGGTGGAAGGAAGAGTCAGATTGTTAGTGGGAAAGGAATCATCTTTGGGCCCAAGTCACCAATCAAGGACATCCCCGTCTTGGGCTCCCTCTTGGGGTGGTTGTTATAGAGATATGTGATGTGGCCTTACAATAATGGAGCGTGTTTACTACAGCCCGCAAGGTTATTGGAAAGGGCATTCAGCTGTGAAGAAGTTGGCTGCTGCGGCTAAGGTCAGTGAGACTGTGGCTAGGGAGTGGCTTCAGAAGCAGGCTATCTGGCAAATCTACCTGCCGCGGCCTCGCTATATTCCACGACCCCACATCGCCGAGTCCACACCGAATGCTGTCCATCAGGCAGATCTTTTGTTTCTCTCACATGATCGCGTTGGTTCTGGCCGCACGGCCAGGACCTATAGGTATGCCTTGACGGTGGTTGATGTTGCCTCACGCTACAAGGAGGCTGAGCCGCTAACAGATAAGAGTAGCGACGCGGTCGCATCAGCACTTGGGCGGATCTATAAACGCTGGCCGCTCAGATGGCCTAATCTTTTGCAGATTGACCCTGGGCGGGAGTTTATGGGTGCCGTCAGTCAGTTGGTGGCTAAGCATAAGACACAGGTACGTCGTGGGCAGGCTGGGAACCATCGTCAGCAGGCCATTGTCGAGCGGTTCAACCGCACTCTGGCAGAGAGACTGTTCGGGGCCCAATATGCCCAGGAGTTGTTACTCGCTGCCCGAGGCTCAGATGAACGGTCGGTCGAATGGGTGAGAGCTCTACCCCAGGTAGTCGCTGCGATCAATAATGAGGTGACGCGTTTGACTGGTAGGAAGCCGGCTGAGGCGATTAAGGATTCGTCCGTCTCCCACGCTCCAGCCGCGCCTGCCCGCCGCGCTATCGGGCGTAAGGAACCTTTGATTCCAGCCGACTCGCAGGTCAGGTATCTCTATTCGGCGGGCGAGCTTGAAGGGGGCCAGCGTCGGGCCACTGATCCTACATGGTCGCTGACCTTGCACAAGATTAGTCATATCACCCAGCAAGAGGGGCAGCCCACTCTTTACTATCTGGTGGATGGACCGGCTCGTGGTTTTGTGCGCGAGGAGCTGCTCGTTGTCTCCCCAGACACACAGCTACCCCCTAGCAGGATTCTAGGTAGCCGTAGGCCCTAGTATTGACACCATCAGCACAAATCCACTTTTTCGTGTCCATGGGGCTCAGAGATGTTTTGTTCATCTCATAAACTCCTATCTGGTGGCCCTTGCTTCGGATGGCAACCTGTGTGTGTTTGTATTCACGCTGGCTGAACAGACTGTCCTTGTAGTGTTCATGTCTGAGGTCCTTCTTCACAACTGTCCGAGCCACTCCTTTGGCTTTCTTGATGTTGGTGGTCTCCTCTAGGATTGAGTACATCTTTGGTCTGAGACCGACGAACTCGGCTATCGAACGACCATTGCACTCGTCTTTGAATTTGCCGACCACCTTTTTATTCGCAGTCGAATGGTTGGGGTGGTCACGCGGATAATCAGAGAAGTCGTACCAGTCGGGGTGAGCCTTCATGCCCGCGTACACATCCTCAGTCTCCACCTGAAGTAGAAGGGAGTCAGTATCTGTGTAACAGAGCTGGAGTCTATTACCGTATTGGGGTTTAAGCCGGTTGTACCAGAAGTCGTACATGAGGTGCTTGGATAGGTCCAGGATGGCCTGTCCACAATAGACGGGTTTATTCAGCTGGACCTTGTTCTTGATGCTGTGCACCGCCACCAGTCCACCGTTGAAGATTCTACACGATTCGTAGTTGGGGCTGGCGATTAATTTTCGGAGACGGTCAGTCTCGGTGCCTCTGACAAGGTTCACTCTGATGCGTTTGCGAACGTTCTCCATACTCTTCCCGAAGACGGCATTGTTCATCAGCTTGAAGAAGTCCTTCTCAAATTCCGACTTGGCTTGGGCTCGTAGAGAGGTGTTCATCTCTATGTAGGGCTTCATCCATTGGGACTGATTGAACTTGATGGCTCGGTGGATCTGGGTGACCTCTAGACCGAGGCTGTGATAGAGTTTGAGATTGCGGTAGTGGACGACGTATCGCTCCTTGTTGTGGAGGTGAGGTACCAGCTTTGTTTGCTCCGTGAACTTACCCCCCAGTTTGTTCTGGAGCTCCCTCTGATAGCTGCTCAACCAGGCCTCTGGGACGGTCATGGTTTCTGGAGCTAGCGGATAGTCGCTGTGGGCTTCATGTAGATGTGCTGGGTACTTCATGTCAACCTCAACAAGCCATCCCTCTGGGGCGTTGTCGGGGGTGTTGAGTACCTCCTGGAGAGTTGGATTGGCCCATTGGAACCCACCAGTGGGGAGGTATTCCATCATGGCCCATCCATACAGGTTATTTGCATCGAGGTACATGATCCATGAATTGGGTGTTGTGGGGTCATAGTCTGAAGTCTTGGGGTTGTTGGCCTTAGCATACCTCTTGGAGACCATGGCCACACCTCCTCGGAGACCCTTCTCAAAGAGGAGGTGCATATTCAAGTAGGTTAGGAGCTCGAGTTGCACCTTCGTCTTTTTTAGGAGCGCGTCCCATGCCAGGCCTGGTGCACTAATGTAGTGGGCTGGGTCGAGCTGATATACCTCCATACAGGTGTCTCGGAATGCCTCGAACATATCAGCCAACAGACCGACGTCTGTAGCCTCCGAGTGTTTTGCAATCGAGCTCCTGCCACACTTTCTGGGCGTGGGCATAGTCAGAGTCACTGATTCCTTCTCGGGTGAGCTTGCTGTAGAAGGCCTCTTTGGGTGGTAGGCGGTCCTCTGCAAAGCGCTCGAAGCTGTCCATATATTCGTAGGGGTATACACCCTTACGGAGAAGGAGATGTGACTGGCTCTGGCTTAGCGTGGCCCTGAACTTGCTCATTAAGACAGCCCAGGGGGTGTGCTTCTCAGTGTTGCACGTCTCACATCTTGAGATTATGTCGTTGCCTCTACGTGTCAGAGCCATTGATTTGCCACAGTGTGTCAGCTCGCTGAGTTTCCCTACCAGGGTGTCTAGAGAGCTATTCATGAACTGTAGGCTGTCAATGAATTGCAGCTGTCCGATGATGAAGGAGGCGTACTTCTCTAGGGTGTTTGGTATGCAGGCGATGTTGTGTTGTCTACTTGTTTGGTTTGCCATTGGCCGTTTTTCTTCTTCTTGTAGACTGTTCTTTTTCCCCAGTCCAGACGGCCGGCCGCTTGCATGATGATGTGGGAGTCGTATCCTCTGAGGTTGAGAAAGACTACAGGTATCCTCAGCTTGTCTCTATTGATGCGCCATGCTAGATTACAGACATTGTGGGCTGCACCCCGGTATTTGCCTGTAATATGGCAGTGGTCTCTCACCTTGTCCTCCTCCAGCGGCTCTTTACAGATGTGGCAGGTGGTGGCGGAGGCAAAGTCTTCACGGTCTTTTTGCCCCAGCACCATCAGAGCCGGCCGCTGTAACTTGTGGTGGATGGTGACCTGCTCTTGTCCCAAGCGTTTGAGGAATTCATCGGCAGCATCCTCCCCCCGATATACGACAGGGTTTGTGGTGAGGCCGTCGCAGCGTACAATGGTGTAGCCGAAGCTGCAGGGGGGCTGCTCATCAAGTTGGCGTGTGTTGCTCTGGCTTGGATCCATTGCCGCACCATGTACTGGAACGTTCAAGGTCTCAAAGTCTGCGTATATGATGTATGGCGCCCTCATCTGTTTCTGGAGGGACTTGAAATTCATCTTTCCCTCTTTAGGCATGACATTCACCTGGCAGGCTTTGTTGATGCCTTGGCAGAGTGGTTCATGCTGGTCCAGGGTTTCCTGAGTGAAGTGTACATGGAGGCAATTGAGGCATGGATACTTCTTACCCTTGTGTTTGCTGTTTCCATATAGAAGCCGCCCCACATCCTTGACCCAGACATAGTGCCTATTCTCATCCTTACACAGGAGCAAGAGGTTGATTTGGGTGCGCTGGAGTGTGTTGGTTCGGAGTATGGTTGGTCCTTTGTTCCACCCAAAGACTCTGATGGCTATGGTGGGATTCTGGTTTTCAAACTTCGCAATACTGGTCAGCTGCACCGGGAATTGGATTCCTTCAAAGTTTAGCTCTCCCAGGTGGGCGCTATAATTGTTGAGCCTATCAGGATGCTCTCCATGCGCTACTGGGTAGAGCGCTGAGAGTATGGCCCATTCAAAGCAGCGGTTGTCCTCATTCTTCACATTCACAACACTACGTGGTGGAATGAAGCTGGGAGTCGCGAAGTAGCTAGAGCCTCGGAATGGTTGGTATTTTACTATGTAGAGGTCGAGCTGCACACACTCATCATAGTTCCAATCCGAACCCTGTTCAGTGAAGCACTCACTGTCTGCATATATCTTAGCAACGGCGTGGTTAAATACCTCTTCAAATTCCCCCACATTCAGCATTTCATGGTTCCTGCTTCCGTGGGCTGCTATTGCCGTGATCTGTTCACCTTCTGGTGTGGTGCGATAATATCTTAGGTGGAGATACAGCTGTATTTTAATGCCGCCATAATCCCCCAACCCTTTTACCGCCAGGGCTTTGATGGCGGGCTCCATCGAATACATAAATGCTTCAGGCTCTTCATAGCCGCTACCTTCTGGGACGATTGCTTCATATTTTCTCAGGCTCCGCTCAATCTCCCGGGCGAGTTTCAATTCAGGTGCGTTGTGAATGAATGCGGCCAACTTCTCATCCACTTCATCTCGCACACTATCAACTTGGGCAAGGAACTCTGCTTCGAGGTCGGTGTGGCGTTGAGCACGCTGCCGGGCGCGGTGTCGTCGCTCGGCGACGATCGCGGCTCGGTCCGCAGCGGTACCGTGTACAAATCTCAGAGCGGTGGTAATCCCTGCTTCAAGTCGTGCCCCCTGTAGATTAGGGTTCTTCTCGAGCAGGGAGGCCCTAGCCATCTCACGCGCTCTGGATATTTCCCCCTCAAGAACGGCCTTCCGCCTCCCACTGTATGGCATGCCATACTCGCGGGCTTGCTGTTTCAATTGATTCAGCGTAGGCATGGCTAAATACACAGATCCGTCAGTCTCTAACAGGTAGGTGTGTAAGTACACTGATGACTTCACCTCTCTCTAATTGAAAGTTCAATCCACTATAATCTTAGCAATTCGACGAATCTCTGCATTATAGTCCTTTACATTCTCTTCGTACCAGATTCGGTGATACTCCTTGTCATATCCACATTCTTTACATAGTTCTATGGTTGGAGGTTGTTGACCCCCTTCCCACATTTTCGACATGGTTTAATAAATGAGCCCTTCCGTATTAGCACTGCATAGACTTTGCAGTAGTCCCTCATACAGCTACGATTGCAGGGCTCCGTGGAATGTAGCCGTAGCCACTTACAGTTGTTCTTCGCGGTGCGCATCTTGGTATGTCTGCGGATGATACCCTCTAAATCAGCGATTCGGTCGCCTGTAGGTGACCCATGTGTGCGCTCCGGGAGGATGGTGCCCCGGGGCGGGGCCCCGGGGGTTGGATCCCTAGGGGGCTGTTGTTTTGGCGCTCCTGTAGTGCCACCGACCTTTTGGCCCCAAAGCCCCATTATACATCTACTCCTTTCCTCCAATTTCCTCCATGAATCATGAGCGTGTTTCTAGGGTCAAGTAATTTCCTTACCGGTTTGTTATACCAGTCTTAGGTTCCTTCACGAGCGTGTATCTAGGATCAATTAAATCCCTTTCCAGTTTGCTAGACCAGTCATAGATTCCTTCATGAGCATGTGTCTAGGTTCAAGTAAACCCCCTACCGGTTTGCTATACCTATCATAGGTTCCGTCATGAGCGTATTTCTATGATGAAGTATGTTCCCTACAGGTTTGCTAGACCAGTGATAGGTTCCTTCATGAGCGTGTTTCTAGGATCAAGTATGTTCCCTACAGGTTTACTAGACCTGTCATAGGTTCCTTCATGAGCGTTTGTCTAGAATCATGTATGTTCCCTGCCGGGTTGTTACTTCTATCAGGTTCCTGGTATACTTGACCTTTTGCTAGATCTGTCATATATTCCTTCATGAGCGTATTTCTAGGTTCAAGTATGTTCCCTACAGGTTTGCTAGATCTCTTAAAGGTTCCTTCATGAGCGTGTTTCTAAGATCAAATATGTTTCATACAGGTTTGCTAGATCTCTTAAAGGTTCCTCCATGAGCGTGTTTCTAGGATCAATTAAATCCCCTACCGGTTTGCTAGACCAGTCATAGGTTCCTTCATGAGCATGTTTCATATATCAAGTAAATCCCCTACCGGTTTTCTAGATCTGTGATAGGATCCTTCATGAGCATGTTTCTAGGATCCAGTATGACCCCTACCGGTTTGCTAGATCAGTCATAGGTTCCTTCATGAGCATGTTTCTAGGATCCAGTATGATCCCTACCAGTTTGCTAGACTTGTCATAGGGTCCTTCATGAGCATGTTTCTAGGATCCAGTATGATCCCTACCGGTTTGCTAGATCAGTCATAGGGTCCTTCATGAACATGTCTCTAGGATCCAGTATGATCCCCACCGGTTTACTAGATCAGTCATAGGGTCCTTCATGAGCATGTCTCTAGGATCCAGTATGATCCCTGTCACGAAAAAACTGCAGTTTAGTGATTCCTTGATAACTTACATATCAAAATACAATGTAGGAGGAGGGTTAACAACTGTGTACTTCATTCTGAGAGGAGGATAACTTAAAGATCATTGACCTACAAATATAAAAATAGGATACAGGTGTTCGCAGAGTTCATTGCCTGACGATCGGATCGTACGGACACGGGGACCGTGGAGATCGCGTTGGGGAAAAATGAACGGAGCAAACGATCAACGAGTTAGGATGTTTTGAAGTATTCGCGTACGGGGAACTCAGGGAAACAGCATAACAACGGATGAAACGAGCAAATAGTCACTACGTGATTTTACCGCCTTTTGATGGGCAGGATACGTCAAGAGACGAGTATTGAGGTATGAACATCAAACAACAACGGAGGATTGGACACTCAATATAAATAGTAGCAACAGGGTTTTCTGGTTAGTGTGTGTTCCAAACTGGGCTGAATGATCTATGCATCCTGAGTGGGGAAAGAAATACACGTCCCTAATGGTTGAAAGAATATGGGATATTAGTGTGTTATTCGCTAGTGTATTTCAATTCCGGGATGATAAGTGAATATATAAGGTATTATAACTTTAGAGTAATAGTTTTTTAAGGGGGAATTTAAGG